>CABFOV010000479.1:57691-89217 GCA_902141375.1 Timema poppense
CACACACACACACACACACACACACACACTAAACTACTTCATTTTTAATTCAATTGATTCATTTTTAATGCAAAATGGAGTAATTTATTGTTTGAGTAAAGTGTATCCCCTCTTCTTTTTTTTTGTTTGATAAAGCCAATAATGCTGAAATATGACTCATTTTATGCTAAAATCTGTGTTTAAACGTTCATATGTATATTTCTACTATAGAAGACAGAAGAAAGAAAGATGTCACCTTTGTGCATTGGATTCTTCTCACACTTTTCCTCATTCCCTAGGTGGGCTTTCTTATTTAAATTTATTTATTAGTTTATTTTTCCTTGATTTTTTATCAATTTTCATTATTATAAAATTATTTAGCGATTGGGCCACCTCGTTGTTAGAAAGTAAAACAGAAGAGATTTTATACAAAAAAAAAGAAAAAAAAAGAAGTTTATATTATCATCCTGGCAACTAAAGTGAATGTCGCAAGTATTTGTGATCAGAATAATGACAGTTTTGACCAGAGCAGGGCCTTAACGAGCGTTGTTCATGTCTAGTGCATCATGCAGACTCTGGGGTTGGCGATAGTGTAGCCAGCACCAGCAATGTGCAGTATAAGGCGATGCAAGAACGACGCTTCACCGAGGCATTCCACCAGTTTGCAGAGCTGTGCTTACACAAGGACCCCGTTCTAAGGCCATCGGCCAATCAGATGCTTGCACACTCCTTCTTTAAGCAGTGCCGGCGTGGCAGTGCCACCGTCCCGGAGTTGCTTTACCCAGTCACGCCAACATGTGAGAGGAGAGTCGACAGTCAAGGTATTGGCAACTTCTCATCCGTTCGTTTTATTTCAGATTCATCATGATCATCAACAACATCAACTGTTTACAAACTGTGATTGGGCTACTTAAGTAAAGTGTCTCCATCTTCCTCTTTCTATCCACCTCTCTCTGCCTCATTCTTCTCCTCTTACTCGCACACATGCTGTTATCTTCTCCTCTATTCTCTTCCATGGTCTCCCTTGCGGTCTTTTTTTCTACATACTTCAAATCCATCATTCTCCTTGGGATTATTTCCTTTTCCATCCTCATTACATGAACATACCATTTCACTAGTGCTTTCTCTATTATTTCATGTACTCCTTATACCCCAACTCTTTCCCGGATAACTTAATTCCTAATCCTGTTTCTCTTGGTGATACATAACATGTTCTCCATAGCCTTCACTTTACATTTCTCTTTTACATATATTATCCAAGTTTTATGCTGCTTACATAACAAGGGGTATAAATTGCATCCCATCTAGCTAGCACTTATTTACACTTCTATTATGTTGTATTTGGTGATCGGGTGGTCTAGGGGTAAGGTGTCTGACTTCTGTGTCGGGTCCAGGGTTCAATCCTAGGTCCCGGCACAGATTTATCTGATCGCCAAACCCTTCCTTCACCTCTGACAAGACGTGTATTAAACACAGTTTGTGAGTATCACTAATAAGAATATCCTCAAGGAATTTGAGAGCTTTGATGATTCAAAAAGATTATTCTTAGTATATTTTATTTTAAAATTTGCAGTACTTTTTACCTGACCCACAGATGACTTGGCCTCCATATTAGCAACTGAGAAATTGGCGGAACTGGATATTGAACCCGACCAGTGGGATTTCTGACGACTCTTCTGTGAAGAGGGAAGCCACCATTGTTTTTACTGTTATTTATGTACAGTGTGTCCCAAAAGTCACAAACTATATGTTTTTGTAAATCTATAAACTGTGTGATCTTACTCAAGAGCAGATTAAAACTGGTTAAGTTTAAAATATATATGGTTAAAAAAATTTACTCGGGATTAACCCTCACCGCAGTTATTAGTTCAGCCAGATGATTACATTTCTTTTCAACAAGATGAAACTGTTGTCGAAGCTCTTTATCAATTTTGACTGTGAAAATGATTTCATTATATCTCTTGACATGAATCATATTGTACCATTTTTCTTATAAATATTTAGAAGTAAGCTAAACAAAGTTGTGGAAAAGGGGAAAAGAGGCTTATATTACATCAAATTATCTTTCAATTTTTTTTTATAAGATTTACTATTATAAAAATATATTTTATGATAATTAAACTGAGTGGTACATCTTGTGCCCTCTAAAATCCTTCATGTGACCCTGGGAGTAAGTGAACCAAAGCTAAGGAAGCACTGCTCTAGCTCATTTGATTCGTGTGTGTTTATTCTACTGTGGTACACCCATCCTCTTCTGTTTCAATGTTGGTACCTTTTCTTTAAATTATTCTGGTCCGTTAAAGGTATTAATAGCTAGAACTACTGTGTTAAAACACATTAATCGCTGGCTAATTTGTTGCAGTACGGCTAGTCAATACATCTCTGCATTAATTTAATACCTATTTAAATAATCTACAGGGTGGGACAAAAGTTTCCTTACCTAGAACAAGTGCTGTTCCATATTCTGTTCATCACTCCAGACTATATTGTGTGCTTAATATGAAGACCATCTACATCGATGCACTTGTCCACACACTCCTGCCAGTTACGATGTGCACCCCTAAGCATCGGCGTTACATTAGTGCACACATCCAAAATCCGTTTTTTCAGGGTATCTGAATGCTGAATCTTCTCCTGGTAAATGGCCCCACAGAAAAAAAAAAAAATTGAATGCAGTCAGGTTTGGTGACCGTGCAGTCTAATCAACAGGACCACATAATCCAATCCAGCAATGCGGAAACTGGCGGTCCAGTCACTCACGCATGATGCTAGCATCTTGCTGAAGGTATGCAGGGTAGTCACCATCATCATTCAACACCATGGATATAATCGTGTCCACCAGCGTACGAATTACTTTGTCGGAGAAGGGAATGTCCTCACCCAAAGTCAACGTCGTCCACAATATTTCCCCACAAACACGAACAGTATTTTTCTTAAACTATCTATCGTTATCATCTTGGCTGAGGTGTTGCAGCAGTTGTATCTTCTACGAATACCATTGGTTCTTGTCGACACTTTCGTTGGGTGCTTCTTTGGCTTGAACAACTTTCCAGGGATAGGTGTGTTGTACTTGTATTCAGGCTCATCGTTAATTCCGCTAGCATTTCGATGTCAGTTCCCTCGTCTGCAGCAGTTTTCGGCCATCCGCTTCTCGGTTGGTCTTCAACATTTCCCATTTTCCGTAACTTTTCGCCGCCGTGTCTTTTTGCAGGTGAGTTTGGGTGATGTCATTTTTTAAACTTTTTACTTCACCATGTACATAATTTTTATGATTGTTCATTCATTTTAATATTTTAATTAATTGGTTATAGTTTTGTAAAACTATTAGAATAAATATAAAACTAAATTCAGAAGAAGCCAACCTAAAACCAGACATTATGTTTCTTTTATTTAAGTTAAAATTATCCTTAAAAAATGATTGGTTGTGACTTTTGGAGCCCTATATTTGTTAATACTTTAATATTGTATATCTATTAAATTAAAGTTCATTTTATATGTCATTGTTGATAATTTTTACTTAGCCTACTTGCCTTACATCATCGTTCCTATACCATTCAGTCAAGGTATCAGTCTTACCTTGACTGATTACACCATGGCCCTATCTTATACCATAGAGGAATAATGCAAGGTAAGGTACAATCCTCTAGTAATATTGTACATATATTAAATTTAGAATGTGCCATATACCCTTTGTCTATCCTGTAAGGTATCATGCTTACCTTGCACCATTCTACTATGGTATAGGGTCATAGTGTAATCCCTCAAGGTAACACTGCTATCTTTCAGGGTAAATGGTGTGTACGCTCATCTCAATCTCCACTTGTGCATCCCTAACTTAACTGAATAGGTTATTTATCCTTCATAACCGCTAACAAAGATATTTATTGCAATTCGTATTAAAAGAAAAAATAATAATATTTAGCCCCAAGTCTTACTACCCGTTCGGGTTATACACTTTAAGTACTAATTACGCTAATGGATTAGGAATTGGGAAGGTTGAATTATAGGAAGTGAACCCACATTTGCGTGGAGGGAGAGTGGAAACCCATTTAGGAAAAACCACCCCCAGTTCACCCGACTGATATTCGAACCTCGATCTCCCCGTTCTCAGCTGTCGAGCTCAACACGACAAGCGCGTGAGCCAACTACGCCACCGAGGCGGGTAAAAAGAAAAAAAGAAGGTAAAATTGTCCTGCCTTTTTCTTTTAATAAAACTGCAAACCTGACTGATCTTGCGCTCATTTATTGCAGAAAGGTGATAAAGAGTACAAGAATGTGCTCATTCAAATCTTAAGTGTCATCAAATTGTGAATCACTTGATTATATGGTCATTGTGAAAGTTATAATTTACCACAAATCTTAAGCTCAAGATTATAGTCTTCTTTCAGATAGTTCTCTTTTCACATTGAAGTTTTGGATCTTTGAAAGTGATAAATGATAACATTTCGATAAAATGTTAACTGTATTTATCCTTTTGGAAATGTGTTTAGGCCTTAAGTCTTGCCTAATTACAACAAAATGTATTAATCACCTCCAGAATATATTTTGGTGATTTATTACCTTCTCGACAAAAAATAATGATGATTGGGGTGGATTTGATTTAACAAGTCATAAAAAACTCAAATGAGTGAACCAGCAAGAGAGCTATACCGACTGAGCGGCGACCTTTGTTAGTGAAGATAGTGCCAACATTTGCGGATAGAGCATGTGGTCAAAACGACGAATCCTCCAGCTGTTAATCTAAGCTTTTTTAGACCAGAGCTGCTACTTTTTCATTCAAGTATTGCTTCATTTGTCCACACGAGGCCGAGTTTGATCCCGTTCCAGAACCCACTCCCTCAAAGAAAAACCCTGGAATCGCCAAGGGTCAAACCTGGGACCTGTAGCTAGGAACGTTCGACCACTATACCATAGAGGCATTTAAACACAAATACATTAGTTTTAAAAATTTCACTAAAGTAAATTCAAAAAACATTTCGTAAGCAATATTAAATGATAATCTCATGCATGTAACATGAAAAGGATTGAGATACAAAAAAAAAACCAATGACAATATTATAATTTAGTTTTACATATCGATAACGAAAGAAAGTTTTTTTTTACATCCATTACTGTTTACAGCCTTTGGCCTGTGTCAGTTTTTTTATTGATATTTTCTTTTATGTTTGTTTGCTAGGCCTGTCATAGAACGAAAGCTAGTAATTGTCATATATACATATAACCAGTAATAGTTTCTCTGCATAATTTTAATTGTATAATTGTTCACATCCATTTACAATGAAACTCTAAAATTTAACATAACAGACCAAGTGGTTTTAAAATTGGCTCACGTTTCTCAGTTAATTGGTTGAAACTGAGCTATTCAGTTCCGTCAAGGAAAGTTTTACCAAACCGACGTTTAATATAGTTTTCATAAATACTCATGACGTTCAACACCATAGGCATTTGAAAAAGATACGACAGTAAACGTGGATACCAAATCAATTGCGGAAACTCTCCCAATATTTGTCAAGCTTGATAAAGTATTCCATCCATTTAGTAGTTTTTAAAATAGCCAGTGATAAAGACATGAAATATGGCTTATGAACACACTAATAGCATGTCAATGCTTATCTAACTTACTATTGTTCCTAATGGACACACGTCTTACTCAACACCTCATCGTACTACGTGTTTGAGTTAAATGCCTATGTACTAAATATACTAATGTGTATTGACACTGTGGTTAACGTTACGTAGCTAAAATTATAATAATTGTGTTATTTAAAAAAAAAGTGTTGAATATTGATTTAAAAAGGTTTTTATTCCTTGAACTTTTTCTCTCGTTTTTTTGAACTTCCACCAAACTCCTGCCGTTAACATGCTGACCCTTCGTAGCACACTGATTTAGACAAAGGTAAAAGTTCCTTAACGGTGTCATTTGCACCCAATCAAGTTTCATTCTACTCGCAGTCCAGTAGCAACAGTATATATTATCGGGAAAGTCAGTTTGGCCTACTGCTTATATCAGTATTTATTGTAATGACACTTTAGCTCAGTCGGTAGCATGTTTGTCAACTGGGCCAAGGGTCCCGGGTTTGATTCCCGGCAATACCAAAAAACTTATCTTTGGTGAAATATGGGTTTACCCTTCCACATTGATGAATTAACGGACTAGTTGTTGTGTCTCTCCTAGTGTTAAGTTAGATTATAAGACATATGAAGCTACGACAAACCTAGTAAACTGGTAGTGGAAAATATATGACTTGGATAAAACACTGGCCAAGCCCAGAGTCTGGAAACCATAATGGATGTAAAGTAAAAAGTATTTACTGTAGTTTACATCCAATAAACGGAGCCTCAGTGGATAATATATTTTTAAAAATGAACCTGAGAAAAATATTTATATAATAAATTCTATGTGTTGTCCAGAGTTTTTCTCAAATTTTGCACACCTATTAAAGCTGTAGCTACCCACAAAATACCTTAAAAAAAATTTTTTTACAGGCGAAATTTAACACACAGCAATGATTTGGCTAGAGTCGTATAGTTTTATCTTATGCCATATTTATAAGGAAACATCCAAAACTTGAAAAAAATAAATTCAGATAACCTGGTGGAGGGAGTAATGCAAATCACGCGACCTGCCGTTTTGAAAAACCTAAAAATCCACAGAAAAAAAAACCAAACTAAAACAGGAAAAGACTTGGCATAAAATTCAAAATTGTACCTGTAGGGAAACAAGCCTAACAACTAGTAAAAAGAAGAGTATTCTTCATTCACTGTGAAATATATAACACCGCGTATCGTTCCACATTGATTTATAAGCTATGGCCATAGTTTTTATTAGATTTGTGTCAAATCCAAATCACCAATTCACCTTCTAATCCTAAATCCGAATCTTGGAAAAAATTATGAACATAAGAGTAAATATAGATAGAAATTACAAATAGTAACCAAATGTTTAAATTCTTTCTTATGTTCCATTCATATATTCAGTTAAGTGTTAAATTACTGGTCTGGGGCATGGTTGTTGAGTTCATCCTATATTCATAATATAACTCGTAACCACCAATAATTATTATTAGAGCTCTGAAACAAATTTAACTTTATAAATTAAAAATGTATGTATTTTTTAAGTAATTGAGTCTCAATCCAAAATTTTCTCGAATCTCAAATATTCTTTAGAATTCCAGAGTTTCATCCCTGTTTTTTTATGTCAAAGTAATATTACTTTACTTCTCAAGGTAGAGAGACTAGAACATCATGATGCATGAATTCTGCACACCCGTCACTCTTTCCCGAGGTAGGCTTTCTTCATGTATTTCCATCCAGTAATATATCTCAGGATGAAGTACGGAGAGAAAATACCGCAAGGGAGACCATAAATGAGATGGGGGGAAACAAATAACAACAAGTGTGCGAGTGAGAGGAGAAGAATGGTGGAAGAATAGAGGAAGATGAAGCCATTTTACTAAACTGAACCGGTCACAGGCTGGAAAGAGTTGATGATGAAAAATATATATTCCCTTAATTTAAAATATTATCTCGAGCTAAAATTCCTTAATGAAATATTGATGAATTGATGTCAACTTAAAAACAATAATATAGGTATTTTACAAAACTGAACCAGGTAAATAAATATTTTTAACATACTTACTGTAAACACGTGTGAAAATATATTTTATTCAATGTAACTGCTACGACTGGCTGAAGACATATTTTACAAAGTGATAGGTAGGCACTGTAATAGAATAAATATATATTTTTTCAATACATTCAACAACAAATACATTTTAAATAATACATTGCTATTTACAACACTTTTTAAATTAATGAATTGGTTAATTATATCACAAAGAATACATACTTAACGGTGATTTCATTTCCAAATTAAGACATTTTCTTTGATAAAAGTATAGCATAGAGGTTTAACCGAGATAATAGTAATTCTGACCAGGATTCAATCCTGACAAACTATATCAATTAAAGCTATATTTTAACATAACATTAGCACCTCCCTCCTGAAACCAGAGGTTAACAACTCTTGTGATGTATCAATACAAAAATTGGTAATAAAACTTAAAAGAATGTGGAACTCATATTATCTGATGCATAGTTTTTTTTGCACCATATTTTGCTACCCGTTCTGGTTGTGCGTAAATGTAGTAACTACACTTAAGTTGTTAGGGATTAATAAGGTTGAAATTAGAGGAAGTGTACCCACATTTACACGGAGCGAGAGAGTGGAAAACCATTTTGAAAAAACCCACCTTCAGTACACCTGACAAGGAACAAACCTTGATTGTCCTGTCCTCGGCAGTCTAGCCTCGTGTGAGTTTAGTGCCTTGGACCAGCGGTTCCGAATGTGGGGTGCGCGTACCCCCAGGGCACAGACTCTCAACTTTACGGGAGTTTAGCTGCGCTCCTTTTGCCAGCTTGAGTCCTTCAACATTGGGCTTCGCTAGTGTCACTGCTGGGTGATGATAGGACCAACCACAGCGATCCTAGTGGTGAAGGACTGAAGCTGCCAAAAGGAGCGCAACCATTTTAACCTGGAGGTTGAGTGTCTGTGCCCCAGGAGAACATGCCAGGAAGTTTGGGGGTACACAAAAATATTCAAATAATGGTGGAAAGAGCGATACTCCATTCACGGTAGGAATTACTCTCTGAAAGGTATTTTTTCCTACCAATATCCTACTATATAATAGATTTCTGGTAGGAAAAAAGGCCTTTCAGAAAACAATTCCTACGGTGAACGGACTTTAGTTTACATTTGCCAGCAGTGTAAGTTATAAAATTAACTCAACAAATGGCTTGGGTCAGGTTTTCTTTTATACTTTACAGTGAGAAAATGATTTCAATTCCAAACATAAAATAGTTTTATACTTATTAATAAATTAATAAAATGTGTTAAGTTTTTAGTGTAACTTTTGCCTTTTGAATGTAAAAATATATTTCACCTTATTATTATGTTGTTTTTTAATCCCATTATTTGACCATTTTGATAAAACTTTGAACACAATTTATGGAAATGAGTTGCCAAGGGGTACGCGAACATAAAGAAGGGTTGGAAACTGCTGCCTTAGACCATGTGGCTAGCAAAGCGGGTCATAAATTATTAATTTGTAACACACTGCTGAAAATATCAAAACATACCCGGTTATTTTTGGTGTATCATTAATTTACATTCATCCTAACTTAACAGAAGAGATCAATGACCAAATACTTGAACCCTTTACCCTTTTAATACCCTTTTAACATTTAAAATTAGAAATTACATATTAAAAACAAAAATCACATATCATGTAAATATTTTAGACGATAACACCAGCATATACGAACAGCTAATTTATGTGCCATTGACACATACCCTTTATTTTTTCAGGTGACTTCAGAATATACACGTACTGGTTATCTTGTTATAGAAAACATAAGCTTAACACTAAAAGCAATAGATACCTACGTGGATTGTAACATATTTTGGATAGCAGGAATAATGGCCAGCACTTAAAAACCACCTGTAGTTACTAAAATTTAGTATATTTAGCCAACAAAAAGTTAAGATTAGAATAGACACATACAGTCCAATTATTGTCATAAGGTATAATATTTATTATTATTATTATTATAACCAAATTGTTATAGTTATTATTATTATTATTATTATTATTATTATTAGCACCGCGTTTTACTACCCGTTCGGGTTATACGCACTTACGCTAACGTGTAATGGTAGGGTGATTGTGAGATGAAATGAAGGACCTACAGTTTAACGTGGAATCCGAACCACGGTGGAGGCCTGGCATTCCCCACATTCACAAGATGTCTTGTCAGAGGTGAAGGAAGGGTTTGGTAATCAGATAAATCTGTGCCGGGACCGAGGANGTGAGATGAAATGAAGGACCTACAGTTTAACGTGGAATCCGAACCACGGTGGAGGCCTGGCATTCCTCACATTCACAAGATGTCTTGTCAGAGGTGAAGGAAGGGTTTGGTAATAAAATAAATCTTTGCCGGGACCGAGGATCGAACCCCGGCCGCCAGCATAGAAGTCTGACACCTTACCCCTAGACCGCCAGGTCCCCTTGTTATAGTTGTTTTATAGGTATTGAGCATATCTATCAAAAGTGACAGCTACGGATCACATGACTTGCTGTATGAATACATTAAAGTAAATCTTAACTTGCATAGCTGTGAGATAAGGTTCTTCATATTAAAATTGGACTGTAGCATGAACATGGTATCAATTAAAGAGTTATAGGTATAATAAAATACAAGGTATAGACTCAGATTAAAAACAAGTAAATAAAGTTGGTAAACACAATAAAGATAAAAAAAAAAAATTGGTTAACTGGACTTAACAACTTGTGAGCATATCTCAAAAATATGTAAGGATTAAATATTAGGTTTGATACTGTTTTAAAAATCTCAACGAGTATTATGTATTATTATTATTATTATTATTATTAGCACCGCGTCTTACTACCCGTTCGGGTTGTACACACTTAGGCTAATGTGTAATGGTAAGGTGATTGTGAGATGAAATGGAGGACCTACAGTTTAACGTGGGATCCGAACCACAGTGGAGGCCTGGCATTCCACACATTCAACAAGTTGTCTTGTCAGAGAGTATTATGTAAAATTCCTTTGATTTGTTATGTTTAAGTGCACATACATTTTCAGGTATTTCTGCAAACACTTTTAACAATGAAAATCTTATACTAAACTCATCCAGATTTTAAAAAAAAATCATTGTTCTTTAACCTTAAAATAGATTTAACAACATTAAATATCAATTTACATCACAAATTAATAAGCATTTGAAATATAAACCAAATCTATTTTTCATACTATTGCATTTTGTGTATCTGTCTACTGCATTGATTGAAATAAAGTTCATTAAGATTGTTATAATATGTTATTAAAGAAATATAATGCAGTTGTAGAAAATGAGGCACAAATAAAAAGACAGCAAAAAATACTAACAACACATAATATTTAGAAACACTTCAATGTTTTGATGCCATGTGGCATTCTCCTCGAAAGGTAGTAAACTGGAGAAGAACTTATAATTTATGTTTTAAAGGCTGTAATGTAAAATGAAAAATTGTTCATTCTAAAGTATGTCAAAGTAAACATATGAGACTATATAAACAAATATTGTAATACAAGTTCTTGGTCTATTAAAGCTAAAAATGGATATAAATTTTGTAAAGTTTTCAATACTTTCATTGTCAGAAGTAGGGAAGAAAAAATTAATTAATAAGTTTTTTAAACGTCTTAACGAAAATGCCTGGTTTTCAAATATCTTGTTTTTTAAAATAATAATCATAGGTTTCTTGAATTTAGTTAAGAGGTTTTGTTTAACCACATATTAATAGAAAAATATATAAATCAAAACAATGATCATAATTTTAATTCTAAAAATTGGTGAAACACTACAAATATTGGATAAAATATTATATTTGAAAACTAATGTAACATTAATAAAATAATATGTATCATGGATGTTATATATAAGCCTGATACGTCACTTTTAAGAAATACACAAATGGAAGAGTATATTTTATATTAAAAATACATATTATCTGTCATTTACGACATAAAGAAATCCCTAAACCATGATATCCAAACTCAAAAATAAATTACGCCAGGGACACTTAGGTACAAGAATATGAATCTAATTTGAATAACAACAGTTACCTTTTATCATGTTTTTTTTAGCACCGCATCTTACTACCTGTTCTGACCTTTCTACCCCTCAATAGTGGTTCGAATGGAATTTACTGTTCAGTGTGTCTGTAGCTTATAAGAGTATTGTTCGTTTCGCCATGGCTGCTTTCAAAGTGACCATTTGTTTTATTCATGAAAAAAACTTTAGATGAAGACGAAGTAGTTGCTAAGTGCAAAAGAGAGGTGTATAAACTCTTAAAGCATTTAATGTCAAAATAATAATAATAAAAGATTACTGTTTCTTTAATAAATTGGACAAATTGCATGCATTTCAAAAAAGTTATGACAATGAATAAGTAGTGATGTGGTTCCACAGTCCTTGCTGTCGACATCGCTACGATCGAATACACACGTTTGGTTTAAAAAAAATCATTGCTTCCTATGCAGTGAAAAAAATAAATGAATAATTTGTGAGAAAGCAAATAAATAATCCTTGTTTGATTATACACTATACAATCTATGAAGTACAGAACAAGCTATCAGTCAAATACACCATCTTGAAAGGAACAAAAAAAAACCCCACAACAATGAATGGGGTCAAATGATAGCTAACCGTAGACCTGTTTTGGATTTTGTTGCAGTAAATGTGAAATACCATAGCACATGTGTTGTTTTTTAACCTTTTAGCATTGCCTTGATTAACATGGATGAAGTGATCACTTGATCAGTTACTTTTAAATTCTTCAGGCATGTAACTCCATACAAGATTATTTGTGTTTTATGTTTCTTTTTATAAGAAAATATTTCCGAAAATTAAAAACAATGTTTGGTTGTGAAAGTATGAAGCAGTTAGAAGTGTTAAATTGTAAGACGATATGAAGAGGAAAATGTGTTTGTCCCTATCTAGACTTAACACAAATATTCTTTCAAGTTGGATTCCTTCACGATCACTTACTTTACAGTTATTTATCAAGTTTGAGTATTGACTGTGAACTTAAGTATTCACATGTCCCTAATTTTGATTAACGTAGTTGACCTAAAATAAATTTTAGAATATGTTAACCACTTCAGTGGTCTAAGACGTCACCCTAGTATTAGACTGTCCCACTGATGGCAGGGAGATCAAGGTTCGGACCCTGGTCAGCTCTCCTAAGGGTGGTTTTTACTAAATGGTTTCTCACTATTTCCGGGCAAATGCGGGTAGATTACTTCTAAAATGCTGCCTTCCTCACCCCACACCATTAGAGTAATTATCATATACGAGTATAACCCGAACAGGTAGTAAGAAAGGGTGATACAAAATGTGTTTCCAATAACTTTTTATAAAGATCAATTTTATTTATTAATTTAGAGTTGAGGTGACACATTAGTGTGCTTATACACTTACATTTGTAATAATTAATACACAAATGATCATAGAGGAAGCAAGGGTGAGAGGGTATGAGCATGTAATGTGGATGGAAAGGAGAGGTTGCCAAAGAGAATGATGGAGATGAAGTAGGAAAAAGAAAGCAAATAAAGGAGTATTATTATTATTAGCACCGCGTCTTACTACCCGTTCAGGTTATACGCAATTACACTAATGTGCAATGGTAGGGTGATTGTGAGATGAAATGAAGGACCTACAGTTTAACGTGGAATCCGAACCACGGTGGAGACCTGGCATTCCTCACATTTACAAGATGTCTTGTCAGAGGTGAAGGAAGGGTTTGGTAATCAGATAAATCTTTGACGGGACCGAGGATTGAACCCCGGCCACCAGCATAGAAGTCTGACACCTTACCCCTAGACCACCAGGTCACCAATAAAGGAGTAAGAATGGTGGAAGGATAGAGGAAGATTGAGGCATTTTACTAAACTTACTCAGCCACAAGGTGGAAACAGTTGATGATGATGATGATCAAATTTGTTCTTAAAACATCAAATTACTTACATTAGCAATACAATAATATATTAGTGTTTTTACTTTAAATCTCACATGAATACATATTGGTATATCCATTACACTTAAGCTTTGAAATATTCAAACAGTGCATGTGTATTAGAAAAGTATCAAAGTCACGCACCATTAAAATATTAATACTTGCAGAAATTTGTCATTCATGAAAACTATGACTGTGAATCTGTTTTATGACACACAAACATGTCATCTATAAGAGTTTTTGAGTCTAAGCGAGCTATAGCAATATTTTTTATATATTTTATTTTATACATGAAAGAAGGCTAGAGATAAATTCAAAATATAATAAAAAAGGAACACAGTTTATGCTTTGAAAGAGGCCATGAAGGAAAATCGGCCATAGTGTCTATTTCCTTATGGCATACCGAACTTCCTCATTGTGAAATGAAACATGCAACAATACTTCCTAAAGGGGTAAACTTTAAAAATATGAAAAGAAGGAAAATGTTAAAAGAATGATAAGACATGTATATATGTAAGAACGTACAGGAAAGATTGATGTAAACATATAAAATGGTACAAACACAATATGGCTGTTACTATTAAATGAAGGACACCATTCACACTTTAATGATATTACCTACTCGGACCTGTTGAATCTATTTTGTGAAGCAGGTTGCATCTTAATTTGACACACCTAAGTCTAAGCACTATCACACTTAGATGCCAATGTACGAAATAGAAAGATAATTCACCCCGCAAGGCTGCTGATAGCCCCTACCCTCTTCCCCTGACGAGTTGACACACTCACTGTACTGCCTTTTCAAGAAAATCGATTGTTACCGCCCAGTTCCTGGACCTAGGTTTCATTCTATAGGGAAATCATCAGGAGGGAGTGTGAAACGTAACTTCCTGAATGAGAATATCAAGAAAAAAAACACAAAAGGGCAGATATACTCTCTTTGTCCAGAGTTTTCAAAATGTAAAGAGTGAATTGTGTTCTTTACACTGTAGAAGCAATATGATGTTGGTTTCCTCTTTCCTGTACCTTCTATGATAGACAAACTTCACCCCAAAAAATAAAAAAGTTTTGATAAAGAGACTAAACATCTTTATATAAATTCATAAAAAAAACAATTTTACACTCGGTTCATTCATTGTAGGAAAAATACTGCAAGGGAAACCAAAGAAATGGGAGCCTGCAGATGACCGAAAGTGTGTAAGTGAGAGGAGAAGAATGGAAGGACTTAAAGGAGGAAGACTGGTGGAAGGATAGAGGAATAAATGATGACATTCATCAGGAAAGTCATATTGTGTATGTTCCTTATCTTCAACTTTTGCTTCTTCCATGTATAAAATACAATTATAAACTTCATTAGTGATGAAAGTTTTTATATAGAGTAATTATATTACATAGTTTATTGTGATGCAATCCCTTCACTAGCCTTGTTAAAAATTAATACACTTCATTGGTCAACATTAGTTATACCGAGAGTTTCATTGCATTTTGGTAGAGGGTGTCTTTTGTGGACAATAACTATCACAGTTTCCTGAGAAACATACAAACCATATTTTACTTTGAGGTCTACTTTCGAAAATGTCATAACCTCTTGCAAACAGACAATCTGTATTCTATCAAATATTTTAGAAGACTTTCCACGCATAAAAATGTTAGTCGAGTCACAGAAACTCAACAACACACTAAGAGTAGACCTCAGTAAAATAGGAAGGTGGACCTAGGCGAGTGCATAGATGCCACCGTAGGCTTGATGCTAGTCTTTCAATGACTGACATGACGTGCAGTTGTGCATGGTCTCAGGATGGTAACGCTCTATTTGAATCGTAGAGTCGTGGATATCCAACTTCTTCCTCAGCAGCCTCCGAGCTTGCACCAGGATAAGATCGGGATCAGTCGAACGACCTGCAACAATCGCAACCAAAGGGTTCGGGTTAGTACTAAGGATTGGATCCTAGAATACTTAAGGATATTAGAGATGCGAGAAAATCTCAAATTTGAGCTCTGAAAAAATAAATATACATCTTATTTAGAAAATGTTTGGTTATAATGTTTTATAGCTCTGATAGTGCTTAAATAATGGTGTTTCAATCACAACTTATTTATAGAAAAAACAACCACAAACACAAGAACATTAGTTTAACAGTTAACTGAATGTATGAATGATTATTAAAAAAAAAAGGTTAAATTATTTATATTATCTATTATAGTTCTATTTCCTCTTTTGTTCATCATTTTCCCTAAGATTCGGAATTCATAAATTAGTGTCTACGACTCAACTCTAGTTTTAATGAATGAATCTTAGCAAAAAAAATTACATTTAGCTATTTATATTGTCATTATATTATTTTGTTATATTTCTATTTCCTCTTCAGCTCAGCATTTAACATTTTTCTTTAATTCAAATTCGAGATTTGTATTCATAAATAGTGTATTCGACCTATTTCTAGTTAATTAAATGATTCTATCGCATGTTAATATTTGGGCGTATAGTGTCAGTTGGGTGTGAACTGGCATCCTCTAATGTAACCTGAGAGAATGGCATTTTATTACTAATCAAGAGCACTGATGATTTACACATTTTTTTTTCTGCCCCATTGCAGTTTTCCACCTGCCCTAAAGTTAAGTCTTGTTTTATTAACTATATATTCCTTTTTGTTTGTATGAAATAATTTAAGTCATCAAAAGCCATATTTCCTAATTTGGTGGCTGAATGGTCCAAGGTGTCATGCTCAAAATAAGCTGGCCTGCCCATGACGGGGAGATCAGGGTTCGAATCCCAGACAGGTGAGTTGCGGGTGGTTTTTCTTCAATGGTTTCCTACTCTTCCTACACGAAAATACGAGAATACTTCCCTTAAATTCAACCTTCATCGTCCCTAACAAATTAAATTAATTAGTAAAGATGCTTATAGCCCAAATGTGTAGGTAGTGTGACCTCATTAAAAAAAAAAGAAGAACAGAATAGCTTGAATAACACTGAAGCACATAATTAAAAAAGGATTATTTCCACCTTAGTGCTAGTGCTCGAACTAATTGAAGCTTAAACTATCCAAAGTGAAGGAAAATAATCTAACATTTCCAAGGGAGACCGAGGTTCAAGCCTGGCCACCTTTATTTTATTAAATGGTCAAAGTTTTATCAACATTATACTAGGCCAGTGGACATAGTTTAACAAGACTCCTCCCCAACGAAACAACTTGTTTATATTCCAGAAGGTAACCTGGCGGTCTAGGGGTAAGGTGTCAGACTTCTGTGCTGGCGGCCGGGGTTCAACCCTCGGTCCCGGCAAAGATTTATCTGATTACCAAACCCTTCCTTCACCTCTGACAAAACATCTTGTGAATGTGGGGAATGCCAGGTCTCCACCGTGGTTCGGATCCCACGTTAAACTGTAGGTCCCCCATTTTATCTCACAATCACCCTACCATTACACATTAGCGTAAGTGCGTATAACCCGAACGGGTAGTAAGACGCGGTGATAATAATAATAATAATATATTCCAGAAATGTAATGGTTCACATGTTAACGTACTAATGGCAAGATGCACCGCCAGAGCGTGTCTGGTAGATGTGAGACTCCAAACGCGGAGACTATGTACGTTACTAACTCCGTCCAGTCCGTGGAGTTTGGTCAGCACATTGGTGTAATCCAGTTTTGGGGGAAACCCCTCCATGAGGATATTGAATGTCTCCCCTAGGATGGGGATTGTCGTCACGAGGACCATCCCGGAAAAGGCAAACGTGCATATCGGGTCTGCCAGCTTAGCTTCTGGCTGCCGATACAAACGTTTGTGTTAGTGTTAATTGAAAATAATTTGTTTAGTGGTGCATTTCTAAAAAATGTACATTTCAGTAATTATGAGCCTTGCCCATCTTGTACAGCCTCCTACAATACAAACAAATGACTATATAATCCTGTGTATCCTTATACAATACAAAGTAATAACTATTAAAATCCTGTACATCCTCAATCGTTCACAATAACATTATTATTACAAAATGAAAAAAAATCTTTATGTCTCCAAGTGGTTCTTTCAATATGCCAATTTTTTTTGTTTAATGTGAGGTTGAGGACCTTGTTGATTTGACATGGAATTAATGACCCTTCATTAACAATGCTAAAACAAACAATAAAGTAAAAAATGAGAAAAATCTAACTCAGGATACCCTCTTAAAAAATCTATCAAATTTAATTCTTTCAGCGTATGAAGAATATGTTTTAAACTATACTCAAAGTCTAACCTATATCTAAATAACAATACTGGTAGCCCTGCCTTAGCAGGTGTATTAAAATTGTTCAACCATACAAGTTGTACATTGCGGGAGGGGGAAGTGTAGCAAATACATTTGAAAAAAGTTCATTATTTAGTTCCCAGCTTTAAGTCATAAAACTTAATGTAAAAATTCCTATTATTAAAAACACAACAAAATTAAGATTAGCCTATTGTCCGAATTAGTAGAAGTGGTGCAAAATAAAAACTAAATAGAATTTTAATACTTATTCTATTTTATAACAGGAATATGAAAACTTTTGATCGCATTAAGAGTGTGAATAATAATAATAATTTTCATAATCATCAACTGTTTTCAGCCTATGACTGGGTCAGTTTAGTAAAAATGCCTCCTCCATCTTCCTCTATCCTTCCACCATTCTTCTCCTCTCACTTGCACACTTTCTGTTATCTTATTCTTCTTCCATCTCTATCTTGGCCTCCCTTGTAATCTTTTTAATACAAACTTAATTTCTGTGTATAATCCGGATGGTTAGTAAGACGCAGTGCTAATAATAATAATAATAATAATAATAATAATAATAATAATAATAACATACTTAATCTCCATCATTCTCTATGACATACCCTCTTTTCCATTCTCATTACATGACCATACCATCTCATCCTTGCTTCCTCTACTATATCATGTACTTCCTATACCCCCACTCTATCCCTGATAACTTCATTCCTAATCTTGTTTCTCCTCGTGACAGCTAACATGCTCCTCACAAACTTTATTACCATGGCCTCCACTTTCCTTGTCTCTTACATTCACTGTCTATGTTTCTGGTACAACATTTCCTTACTTTTCAAGGGCACTTCTCTCATTGATTACAGGTCTCTTACACATCTATAAAACAACTACCCTGCTGTCCTCTTCTCATTAAGTGTGAATGACTGATGACAGATGTGTGTTAGTACACTGTAATTTCTCGGTTGTTAGTTCCTTACAAGAGAAAACAATTGTGCACAAACACTCATGTGCTAACAGACATCATACATATATGGCATGAAAATTAAAAATAATAATTGGTAATTAATCTGTGGTGAGAAAAGGATCAAATTTAATACAATTAGCCCCACCTGATTATTTTGATCCTAAATATTGACCAACTTCCAAATGTAACATTCCCAAATGGCGTATTCCTACAACGTTTATAAAATGATGAATCAGGTTGCACTGTATGTTAGTTCATCAAAAGGTCCTTGGTTCGCACGCCAGGTGGTCATGATGAAAAGGGAATTATTGCTCTTTGATATAGATAATATTAATACTAACAAAACAATAATAATGACTATGGTATCACAGATAATTATACAGTTCAAATAATAAGTATGAAGCCATTATATTATATCAAAGTTTAGCATTCAAGAAACCACCATGACAAAGAAAAAAAGAGTATTGGGGCAGTAAGAGTGAAGAGTCAATTCACTACTTGGACATATTTGTTTTTACCAATGAACCCACAAAGTGTTTGGTATGTTGATCACATCAACAGCAAAACAATATTTTATTAGATCAGTCGTAAGATTTTCACAAGTGAAACAATGTGGTTTATCTCAACCTCCGTACTCGGCCTTGAAGATATAAAAGGGATTACCGAGTGATAAAGATAATAAGAAAATAGATTACAATAAACAAAGTTGAGCGATTATTTACTAGCGATCGGGATGTATCAATTATAATAAACTGCACCGGCCTTGGTTAACATTAAAAACAGCACCATTCTTTGTTAACTGGAGCAAACTACACCACCCTTAGTTAATTAGTAAACTAACCACACTTACTTAAAACCAGAGCAAATTGTACCACTTCTAGTTAACTAGAGCAAATTGCACCACTCCTTTGTTAACTAGAGCATATTGCACCACTCCTTTGTTAACTAGAACAAATCGCACCAACCTTAGTTAAATATATAAAAAAACATGCTTCCCCACAACCAAATGTTTCCTCACATTAATTGAAATGAATTTAACACTAAAACAAATGGCTTCACACCTACTATGTTAAAACCATGGGCTGGTTTATATTTACAAGTGTGAATCTCATCATATCACTATATTAAATATATATTACCCACCTCGGTGGCGTAGTTAGCTAACGCGCTAGTTTCGTGTTGAGCTAGACTGCCGAGAATGGGGAGATCATGGTTCGAATCTTGGTCGGGTTAACTGGGGGCAGCGGGTTTTCCTTAATCGTTGTTCACTCTCCCTCCACACAAATGCGGGTTCTGTTCTTCTAAATCCAACCTTCCAAATTAGTGTAATCAGTACTTAAGCATACAACCCAAACGGGTAGTAAGATGCAGTGTAATAATAATAATAATAATAATAATAAAACTTTTTCTTTCTCCAAAGAGTTAACTTACATAAAATTTGATCACTAATGCGGCTACAAGAACCCCTACACTCTGAATGAAGTCCCCGATGACATGGATGAGAGCCGCCCGCACGTTGATGTTGGTTTTGGATGTGGCTCCGTGGGAGTGACCGTGCGAGTTACCATGCGAGTGACCATGCAAGGCACTCCTCAGACATCCACAAGTGCCATGCAAGACAACTCCCATACTGAAGGTCACAAAGACAACCCTCCGAGAAATAAGTTTTAAACTCGACAGGGACTTTAAAAAGAATTTAAACTATGATTAGGAGTTTACATTAAGTGCATTTCTACTCGAATGGTTAGGTAGTGAAACATACTTTACTCTAACTTAGGAGAATGAGGTTTGATTCCTGACTGGGAGGAAAGGATTCCTTCCCCCCACCCCAACATTTGAGAAGACGCAATAAAATAAATTATTGCTTACACGCAGTAGACTATACAGCTGAAGACGGGGAGAGTGTGGTTCGAATCTCAGTTGGGTGTATTGAGGGTGGTTTTTCATAAATGATCCCCCCACCCCACACACACAAATGTGAGTACATTTTCTAGAAATATAACCTTCCTAATCCTTAAAACCATTAGCATAGTTAGGAAATAAGCGTATAACTGGAACAGGCGGTAAGAAACAACGGCAAAAAAAAATTGCTTACAAAATATTGATGATGACTCCAACAGCCGATAAAATAATCATGGTGTCGGCATCGATGGTGAAATCTTGCTGCATGACACGCAGTGATGCCATGTATATGAATATTCCCACCATCACCCATATGATGGCGACTGAGCCTAAGGCCCCCAGCACCTCTGAGATAACAAGATACAACCAAAACGATCACAAACGATGCAATGTAGGCACTAAGAGTGTTTGTATTTAGCAGGTGAAGGCAGCGAATAAGAAGGTGGAGTGTCAATCTTGTGTTAGTTTGACTAACACTTTTAAAAAAAAAAGTTGAGTTATAGAGATGTGCAATGATTAAAAAACTTCAATTTTTGCTTCAACTATCAATTGTCAGATTTGCCAATAAAAATATTGATAGTTAAAATATTCAATTTATGGTCAATTATTGCCATCCTGAGATGCTATGTGAATTATTAATTAAAATACATATGGAAAAACCTGAAGCATTGAATTGCAGGTTGCAATGGTTGGGAGTAACTGAGATATTAGGGGAGGCTGTTGAGGATGATGATTTGGACTATACACAAATTGTGATTATAGCTCAATGTTCGTTGGAAGGGCCTGTTAGAAAATATAAACTTTTTTTGTGTAACATTTATAATAATTTACTTACCATTAGTGTTATTTTATGGATACTGGTAATATCTATCTAATATGACAGTCGCAGATCACACGACTTGATGCATGATTATATGAGAGTAGATATAACAGCTTTTCTAAATGTCAAATAAGTGTCTTCCTACAAAAAATGGACTTCACAAAGCTACTTTCAGTAAAAAAAATCTATAGTTTCTATAAAAAAAACCTCACCGTCTTATGTTATAAACATAAATTTATCAAATTACCGGCTCTGTGAAACCCAAATGAAAATTTCTTCGTAGGTTGTCGTTTACCGACCCAGATTGCAAACAAACTGACTAAGAAGCCAACCAGGTCAGCAAACAAGTGAGCTCCATCAGTCATGACAGCTATGCTACCTGCGAAATAGCCGCCAATAATCTCCGCAATCTAAGCAAAAATAAATAACAAAAAAGCACACGTTAGATAAAATACATTTAATACTTAGCAGGATACTGCTTCAGCAGGAAGTCTTGTATGTAGTTTATAGTATAAAATAAAGACAGAGTCAAGTGATTTAAATACTGTATTACAATTTTAAAATTCTAAAGAAACTAAACTTTGTTTTTGCACACTTTAGTGTTGGTGTATTGGCTATTAGCAACCAATGTCATTTTAATATTTTGGCATATTGTTATAATTTTATGTTTATTTATTTTAGGCATTTAAAGTACATTTTCTGAACCAATTATTTACATCAGCACACGAGAATTTCTATCAGCAAGAACGAAAGGCCCGACCAATATTGCCGAGAAAGGATTTCCCCCCACACCTTTCAGGGTTCTTTTACACGCCACAATCGACACGAGACCGACAAGTTTACTTCGCTCTGAAGAAAGTTGTACTATGGCTTTTTATTGCTCAAGAAATATACATCGACCCCGGCTGGGTTCGAACCCTCGGGCATCAGGTCCTGACTGAAGCGAAAACTTTACCCTGAAACCATATAGGTCAACTTCGGAATATTTGTTAGAAGGAAACTGTTAAAACGTATTCAAAGATAAAAATGTAAGCTAAGTAGGTATCAACCAAAAGTACTAGCAATTTTTTACTGTGATTTTTCTCCTTTTTTATCATGTGTTTAAATAATGTTTAAAATGCAACTATGAATAGCACTGCCTCGGCGACGAGTCTTAATAAGCTGAGGATAATACATCATTTTACTTTAGTACTGACACTTTGTGCGTTGGTGGTTGAATGGTCCAAGGTGACAGTCATGCAATAGATTAGACTGCCAGGTAGAGTGTAGATTGGGATTTGAACATGGTCATGTTTCTTGAGGCTGTTTTTTCCTTACAGTATTAGTTTCTCACACTACCTCCACACATTTGTAGGTACAGTTCCTCTAAATTCGACCTTCATTATCCCTGCCCAATTAGTGTGTGTGTGTGTGTGTGTGTATAATAATAATAAAAATAAAAATTCCTCATTCTTTCTCCCCCATCTTCCCCTAAAAACGCGGTGCTAATTTTTTTAAATATTATTTTTATTCTTATTCTTATGACATTTTGTGGTAGGTAGATTAAATAAAAAGTATTATTATATATAGGTTACAAAAAAAAAATCTTGTGTTATGTATATAAGCTATAGAAAAGTTCAACGATTATACATTTTATATTTCATCAGTCTTATTAGGGCCCTACCGAGTCATTACAGTTTAAATAGGGCCTACTTAGTAATTGGATTCTAATAATTGTTTTAAGAAAACTATTTAATATTACTGTACCATGAATAAAACACAGAGTATAATAACCACGAGTAGCTGCTTCAAAACTCCATCATTGTGCGCTTTAGATACTAGAGTGTGGCAATGGTCAGAGTCATCAAAACCGGCTTCTGGAAGCTCCCCTTCCTTCAAAACAAAAAACATGATTCTATAAGGTTGCTGGCGTTTAAAAAAGATTTAGTTATATACAAATTAAGGAATATTAGATGTAAATTTAAAAATGCATTAGGTTTGAAAGTACGTTGGTGTCACTTCCATTAATCTGTCAAACAATTACAGTATTTTGTCTTGAAAATGGCCGTTTTTAATTCAGATGGTATTTTAATAAAGAGAAGATGCAGAGTGGGTACTTTACTTTGGCCTCTTTAAGAATGTCTATGTATTCAACTGTGGTAGTCCCAGCCCCTCTTGTAGGGGATGTTGAGGCCAAAAGGACTTCAGTGAGTAAAAGCTAAATAGTGCAATTGAGTTAACCTTTCTTAACTAAAATAAAAAACTGCTGAAAAGTACTTTAAAACAGTTAAAACTGGATGCAAATTTGAAACAAACTAGTGAAACTAAAATACTTACATTACTAAAACCCAGCAATGGTATGTCAGCTCCATCGCTTGGGCTAATTGACTGCTGATGGAAGAAGGAAGATTGTGCAGGCGGATAACTGGGTAAGGGACCATGTCCATTGCTCTCATGTGAAACCATCCTCTCCCAGTCATGAGTTTGAATCTCTGGGTCAAGAGCCATAATATGTGAGTTATTTGATAATGGGCGACATCTCACCGAGAATGTAGCAGGATCATCAGACTTGATAAGTAATTGTCTTGAATTATCATCAGCTAATAAATTATTCTCATCATACACATTTACGAGTCCAGGATCATCGAAATATTTTGCCATTTTAAACTTAAGACTAGTTTTTTTTTTACATTAAATATGTAAGCAACTTTCCTGTCTGTAGGCTTGGTTGTATTTACACAATAATAGCTCTAACTAATGCATTGTTTGTTTAACAAAATGACAGGTGGGTTGAATAGATAAATTGTAAACGCATTAGCATTGTAGATAGCGAAATTGCTTTCAGACCACTCAATATTTATAATGCTATTTTCGTTGTAAACATTTTTTTTTTTACCAAATTCATATTACATTTTGAATATGTCTTAGTTAGTTTACAGACGATGTAAACAAGATACAAACTATCAGATCACAGAAAACTCTTTTTGAAAGTTGAGCCATTAAGTAAGTTAAGTTAGCGGTTTAGCTTTTAAATTGATATGTGTTTACACTGTATCAAAATAGTCCTATAAAAATGGCCTGGGCTGTCGGGGATTTAAAGTAAGTATATAATTAAAAAACTACAAACTGTAAAACTAGTATAAAAACAATACATAACAAAAAATACAAAATAAATATAGTTTTAACTCGATTGATACTCTTCTTAATCAAAGATAAATCTTTTCGACCCAGGTATTAATTTATGACCATGAACCAGAATTAATTATTAAACTCCAGTTCAACATTACATGGCATTTGTACTATACAACGCATTCTAGGATTTGGGTTTATTACTAAATATACATAGTTTTACACCCTAAATTAATAGTTTTCAGAGAATTCATAAAAATCCCTCGTTCTTTATGTATTATTGAGATAACCCAAACATTTTTGCTAAAAAATAATAATTATAAAATGCACTATAATGAGGTATGAATTTGGTAAAAAATTTGGGAATCCGGGTTAGTTATAAAATCCAAAAAAATCTTTGCGGTTGGTATTAAATTAATCAAGGTATTTTTTTAAAACCGCCATGTTGCAATTTGTTCCAAACACATCTTTTATACATAGTTCCATATCCTTTTATCCATAGACTATCGCGCTCTATTACATTAATACAAATTGAGATTCTTATAAAGGTTGGTTCAAGTAGATTTAATCCTATTCTGTTGCCACAATTGATTATTTTAATGTGAATAGTTTGAAGTTCGTTTTAATTCAGATCAAGTTTAATATAACATAAATATGTTAGCGTTTGAATTGCTGGCAGTACTTTACTTGAGCTGGGTTAAAGCTACATTTGATTTACACTTGTAATTATTTAAATAGTTAAATATTCCTAAATAACTCATTTTTGAATCACATTAGATTAACATACTATTAAACTGTACTTTATAAAACAGTTCAAAGTTTTGCACAGTTGAGTTAATGAGTTATCAGCAAATGTAAATCAGTCTGCAATCTCTGCTTTTATATGTAAGGTCTTTAACATTTATTACTTTGCATTTAAATAAAGATCCTGAGTATCATATTATTTCTGACGTAGAGCAACATTGGAATAGCTTCGACTTTAAGTACTACGGTTTAGGCTTGCTGTCTTAAATTAGAAAGATAGGCCTAACCCTCTTAGGTAATATATCATTGTATAATAAATAGGGGTGACCTGGCGGTCTAGGGGTAAGGTGTCAGACTTGTATGCTGGCGGCCGGGGTTCAATCCTCGGTCCCGGCAAAGATTTTTCTGATTACCAAACCCTTCCTTCACCTCTGACAAGACATCTTGTGAATGTGAGGAATGCCAGTCCTCCACCGTGGTTCGGATTCCACGTTAAACTGTAGGTCCTCCATTTCATCTCACAATCACCCTACCATTACACATTAGCGTAAGTGCGTATAACCCGAACGGGTAGTAAGACGCGGTGATAATAATAATATAATAAATACACAATTTGAATAGATGATTGAAAAGGAGTTTTACACTAATCTCAGAAGTATATTTTATTTGTTTCATAACACTATCGAAATGCATTACTATTCATCACACCAAGAATGAGGTCATCTTATATTAAGATTACTGCAAATATTTTTTCAATTAATCATGCCTTAGCTTGTCTGCACACTCAAATACCTTCTTTGCTATAGTTCCATACCTATTCTTTGAGCGTATCAGGGGGAGGTTGGGTTAAATGAATGCACCAGCGACTAGCACACAATGCACAAGCTTTCAATATTTTTGGAATGTAAAGTAACAAATGATACTCACAATTGGTGTACTCACCTAAAGTCCCACGCCATGCTATTTTTGTTTTTAGAAACACGTCACATGACAGGGCTACCCACCCCCTTTCCTCCCACACACAAGCGCTGGCAGGGGTGGACTGAGAAACCACGAGATATCCTGGTAGGCCAGTTTTATTTGGGCTGCCATGACCACTTAAAACTAAAATAAAGTTATCCATTCAACTACAAATAGTTGTTTTTATTAAATTTTAATCAAAAGTTCCCTTAAGTCTAAGGTGACCTGAATACATAATTTGTGAGGATATATTAGATAATGGCAAGTGTAAAATCATCCCCCTATTTTATGTGTTTTTATATACTTTCCTAAGACAAACGTAAAGGCATTTGTTTTGTGAATACCGATTGCTATTAGCTTTATATTCTACACAATTAGCAAGTGACTTCAAGCTTAAATATATAAAAACTAGTCACCAACATTTTGTCTAGCAATTTATAAGTAATTTTACTCATGTCAGGAGAAAGTAGAAGCTGGATTTTTTTTGTTAACTGAATACCCAACGATTATTGTCAATGTTGCTGCGTTGGACTAGAGATTAAATTAACTACATAATAAAAACATATACATGGAAAATTCACTTCGCCACTTCATCCTACATTGAAACATAGCTACAGTGATATTTCTGAATATATGTTATGTGGCCATCATATTCGTAGTTCCGGGCCGCTCTGAACCTGCCAGTTCACCCTTGAACCCTCGGGGGGAGGGGGGGAAGTCTTGAGCCTTCAATGGCGGGAGTTGAAGTACCGGTCCAAACCTAACATGTGCTCCTCCTTGCCGCTTGCCCTTTAAAAGGTTTAAAAACTGCGTTTTTAAACCAAATTTATGGTGAATTTAAGACTAACATTTAGGTTACATTTAGACAAAATTTACAATTACATGAAATGTAACCCACTTTCAGAGCAGATGAATAATTCCTGTCCCAAGATATTTTAGTTTTTGTAAACATCAAAATATGTCAAATTTAGTGTCAGCAATGTTGGAAAGGTGGCCGTACCGGAAAAATTGGTAGGAGTAAATTTAAAATAAAAATGTTTTTTAACTATCGGAACATGTGGGCAAAAATATTGAGATTTTAAAAAACTGTCATGCAACCAACCACCTCTGGGCGAATTTATATGGAATGATGACTCATAAATATTAGCACATTGAATAAATTATTTTGATTTTATATTAGTTCTGTTTTAGCTCACTTTATTTTTTTCAGGTTTATGGGGTGAAGATTTCTCTATTTGTCAAGTTGGAGTTGGGATTTGGCATCTGCACAAAGTCATGGTAAGCACCTAGATAATCTTCAACTATAATATCTCTGAATTAAATTATCTAAAATGAATACAAAATACAGTAGTCACAGCTTGGTAACATAGACGTAGTGCATTGACAACAGGAGTGGTGATATCTGACGGCGAGTAGAAGTTCTTTATTACAAACATTGACTCAAAGTAACTCTCAGCTAATTTGAAAATAATTTGCTTACTAATAGTAATACTATATTAGCAATGGTGACCTGGCGGTCTAGGGGTAAGGTGTCAGATTTCTGTGCTGGAGGCCGGGGTTCAATCCTCGGTCCCGGCACAGATTTATCTGATTACCAAACCCTTCCTTCACCTCTGACAAGACATCTTGTGAATGTGAGGAATGCCAGGCCTCCACCGTGGTTCGGATTCCACGTTAAACTGTAGGTCCTTCATTTCATCTCACAATCACCCTACCATTACACATTAGCGTAAGTGCGTACAACCCGAACGGGTATTAAGACGCGGTGCTTATAATAATAATAATATATATAAGCAATAAAAAGTCTTACTAAACTAATCTTATAATACTTCTTTAAGGATAACTGTCTAATTGGCATTTTCATTTAACTTAATGGAATAACAAAACATTAATAAAACCGTCATGTTTTTCATTTCATGGTTGTGGTAACAAGATTTATTATAATACATGGAATATTAAATTAAAAAGTGCTATATTAATACCTGTATCTTTTACATAACTGGCCTTCAAAATAGATATGTGCTTTTTTTTATAACTTGGATAGAACTCTTTAAATATTAACCTCAGTTTTTCCTTGCTACTTAAATTCCTTTTTAGTTTAACAATTCGTATTAGTAAATATTTAAGATATATGCTTATCTACTAATTATGCTAATGGGTTATGGATAAGGAAGGTTGGCATAATAAAGAGTGAAACCATTAAGGAAAAACAAACCTCATTACACCCGGCTGTGATGAAATCACAATCTCCCAGTTTTCGGCTCTCTAGTCTTTCGCAAGAGTGGCCTTGCGGCCACCAAGTGGCTTATTTTAATTGTTTGTCCAAAGTCATTGTTCTGGTCACTACTAGCACTCGTCTTTCCATTAAAATATCAGCTCTACCTAAAAAATAATGAACATCATTTAAAAAGGAATCAAGTGACTTGTTTTCATCTTTACTCTAGGATAAACAAAATTCTTATTTATTATTTTTTTTACTGAAAATATGAATAGTGTATACAGCTGTCTCCAAGATAATAATCATTGTCCTGGTCTCTTGAACTTTATTTGTTAGTGTAAGAGTTTGACTATTTTTGTATAGCTGGTTTAATATTTATATCCATTTTATTTTATTCAGTAAAACTACATAAATTATTATGGTGTTTATTTGGATAAAACTGCCTTTGGCGCTCGGAAAAAAAAAAATTTATTGGATAATTATTTTAACAAGAATAATGGAGAATAATAAGTACACTATACGGTACAGTACATATTATTATGTACTTTATTTAATGTTGGTAATTTATTACTGTAGATAATTTATCAATTATACTTTACCATATTTATGTATGTTACATGAATATCACGTTATATAATAGTTTGGTATTATTCGCGGATTCACGTAATCTTTCCTTATGTTAAATTTAAATGCATCTTGTATTTCCTTTATCTTTTGGTTGAACGCGTGAACTTTAATATCATACATTTCTTCATCCCTGACCTGCTTGCACGTTATATTTCGATAGAAAAATACTTTTTGTGCTAACTTCCCTTTTTTTCTCTCCTACACTTTTCCTCCTCCTTTTCTCTCCATTCTAACTAGTTTCTGGGAAGCGATTTTTCTATATTTGTTACTTAGGTCATCTAAAATGTGCATTGTTCGGGTGTTTCCTACTCAAGTTTTCATTGGTTGTAGTCAACATTGTCTTTCTACCCCAAGCTGCATGTTTTATTCCAAGTTTATCATTTAAATCGAACCACTCACACAGGAGTGTCAAGCATGGTGCCTCCACAAAATGGTGGCAAGTATTCAGCGGATAGAATACAATTTGCACGGGTGCTTCTGCTTTTAGGGCAGGGCCATGCCGCAGTGTAAGTCTACCTTGAGAGAGAAAGAGAGAGAGAGAGAAATGCCCCTTAAAGTAATTAACATAAAAAAGGATGACCTGGCAGTCTAGGAGTAAGGTGTCAGACTTCTGTGCTGGCGGCCGGGGTTCAATCCTCAGTTCCGGCACAGATTTATCTGATTACCAAACCCTTCCTTCACCTCTGACAAGACATCTTGTGAATGTGGGGAATGCCAGGCCTCTACCGTGGTTCGGATCCCACGTTAAACTGTAGGTCCTCCATTTCATCACTCTACCATTACACATTAGCGTAAGTGCGTATAACCCGAACGGGTAGTAAGACGTGGTGCTAATAATAATGATGATGATGATAATAATAATAATAAAAATAATGATTAAAAAGTTTGAAATAAAGGGGGAAAACTGCCTAAGGTGGGGATGTAAGGAATATGAGAAAGGGTTAGTGCAGTTTATATATCAAAACTTTTTTTTTTTTTGGTCAAAAATATTTCTTCTGTACAAATATAGAGTTTAATTCTCTTCACATGATGATATCAACAGTTGCTGGATATCGATCAAGGTGTTCCTGGAATTTAATGACAACTTTTTATCTTCATTTAAAAAGTTTCTCATCAAATGCCGCTTTGCTCATGACAGATATTCAACAACTGTTGATATCACTGTGTGAAGAGAATTAAACTTAATGTTTGTACTGAAGCAATACTTTATTTTGGCCAGAAACATGTTTTGCTATAAAAACTGCAAAAACAGACCATTTCTCATGTTTCCTACGTCTCCAACTTAAGATTATGAAATTAAAAGTACAAGAGTGAAAGTTTTTTGGAGAAAGTGCATTAAATTTATAAATACAAAAAAGTCATTGAATGGTTGTATTGTATCCTAGAATGCTGTTTTTTAGTTGTTTTTACATTCTCTTTCGTACCATTCTGTACACACAGCAACTATTATGAGCAAAGTTGTTTTTACACAAGTCTTGCAAATGTTTCGTTTGTTTGTTGTCGCTAGTCATTGTATCCTGGGTTGCGTGTTTACTTCTTCCTTATCAATTTTTACTTTATCGTCACTTTTGTGTATTTCCTGTACAAACCTGTGATTTTTTTTAACATCTCAAAGCTTAATTACAAAGAAAAATTCAAAATGTGTTGTATTGATCTACTAAAAAGCTTAAAAGTGTGACTTGGTTTACCTACGGACTTTGAATAATTTGTTTTCAAGAATAATATTTTTTGTTTTTATTCGGTTACTGTCAAAGTATCTACAACAAATATTATTATTAATATTATTTGCGACAAATCATTCGTTTTAATAAAACATTATTTGACTTATATGAAGTGAATCTTTTTTATCACCGCATCTTACTACCTGTTCAGGTTATAGGTTTTTGAACTAATTATGCTAATGAGTTAGGAATGAGAAAGGTTGCATTTAGAGAAAGTTTACCCACATTTGTGTGGAGTGAGAGTGGAAAACGATTTAGAGAAAATCACCCTCATTGCATCCAACTGAGATTAAAACCCTGATCAACCGGTTGTTAACAGTTTAGTCTATTATGAGAGTGATACCTTAGACCATGCAGCGACTAGCAAGTTTATACAACCCTGCTATCATAAAAGCAATTTATTTATTGGCCATTGCATTAAATAAATCAATATTAAGTAATGGAAACTCTGGTATGGTATTACATCGATACAACTGATATTTGTATGAGTATTAATATGCCTATTAATTTTTTTTAAACATTTAAGTTTCCACTTGAACTCCTCGGTGGAGTAATCTCTTGAGTATCCACAGTGGGGGTTGTTCAGGCGGTGTTTATTCGTTAATAGACAAGTTTTGAAAACCCAAATACTTGTTTAAAACAAAAGTGCGTACCTCCCCCCC
>CABFOV010000479.1:100830-131606 GCA_902141375.1 Timema poppense
CTCGCCACCCTCTCACCACCACTCGCCACCCTCTTACCACCACTCCCCACCCTCTCAGCACCACTCCCACATTCCTTGAATTTGAATGAGCTCTTGTGCATACCTAAACAAAGTAGAATTGCCTGAGAGGCCATTTCACAGATTGAGAAATTTAAATCATTAAAATGACCAATAGTTGAATAATAATGTACGAAATAAAGTGCATTGAGAGAGAAAAATTATAATAAATAAAATGATAGAATAGTAGGGAAATAGTCCATCACAAATAAAAGTAAAAAAACACTAACATATATTCACACCCACTTCAATATTTCAATGCTATTATAGCATAAGCAAATAAAAATGTTGAGCTAAAAATAAAATGTTTGTCTTGTGTGGTAGTTGACGAGTTGTGGTGTGTTTCAGGTGCCTCCCTCCAGGGTGCATGTGATGAGAGATGTGGAAGGGGTGGGAATGGCGGCCTCTGTAGGGGAGAAGCTGTGCAAACACAAGTACAGCTCTTACCCTTACTGTTACGGAGAGATCACAGGTTAGTCCCTTCGTTTGAACACTTAGTACTAGGGGACCGACGAGATCCTGAAAGCTCATGAAAAGGTCGCGAATGTATCCATTCCCCATTCTTGTAAGTCAGGTGTGATTTATCACTGCTCAATTTCAAATATCTGTGAAGCAGGAGTTTTGAGTTCGAATCAAAGCAAATATTATTCACAGATTTTGAATAAATTTTGACTTGTATCATATCCTACTTAAATTCGCTAAAGTTACGATGTTTTAAAAAAAGGCCTTACACATTATAAAAAACAAATTAGATTTAGTTTTGGACACAAGTTTTAAGTAACTTTACGTGTTCACGCAGTATTTGTTTTGGTTACAAATTCTTTCAATTTATATATCTTCAGTCCTCAAAGTTACCAGATTTATTTTATATTTTCCAAGAGCAGATTTTAGGCTGTATAAAGGTCTTATGGAGGTTATTTTTTTGGGGGGGAAAGTATAGTTTATTTTCTGGTAAATATGGTAATAATTAGGGGTTTGGGAGCTTGTGTTTTTTCATTCGAGTTGAGTAGTTCTAAAAGCTCCCAAGTTTGAGTTGAGTTTGAATATATTCATAATTTTAAAATGTAAATAGGCAGGCCTATCACATCTTTAAAATTTCAGATTTAAAAAAATATATGAAACACATGTTCTTAGAAAAAAAAGTTAATAAATGGAAATATTGGGTTAAAAATGAGAAATAACACTTAAAAGAAACACAATTTAAAAATAAAAACATCACTGAAAAAAAGGGGGCCTAATTGAAAATATAATTAAAATGGTTTTAACATTCATGTTTTTAAGGACATTAAAATTACACTAAAAATTATGAAAAAGTAATAAAACGAATAATTGCATGATGGCTTGGAAATGCACAGTAAGAAAGTGTTGAAAGACGGCACAATAATGTAAGGTAAGTGAAAGTGAAGGAGTTACACCTGGATATAAACAAATACTTTTCCTTTCTTCAAACTCTTTTTCCAATTTCCACTTCTTCAAAACTTCCACAATAGCACATTGTTTTGAATTTTCAGAAATATTACTTTTTCATCAATGTCTCTTCATTTGAAAAATAAATATTTCCAAAAATTCAAAACAATGTGCAACTCTGGAAGTTTGAAAAAGTGGTAAGTGTAAAAGTGTAAGAAGAAATAGAGAAGTGTGTTTGTTTATATCTAGGTCTAGCCTAACTATTCTTTTAGGTTGGCGGCTTCCTTCACACTATTACTATACACTATTGTACACTGTGTTTCTACACTATCTTGAAAAAAAGTTAATAAAATTGATGTTTTAATTAGCTAATATTTCCCCAAAATATGCTTCAATAACTTAATTTACCCTATAAGATAATCTAGGAATAATAAACAGTTAGACATTTGAAATGTTTTGTATTTTATTTATTACTCCTTACTGTAATTGTGCATGATCATGTCTTCTGTTCCATTTCCATTCCTCTATGCGCAGTTGCATATGCACATTTTTCGGACTCTCGTTTGACATTATTTTATTGAGAAATTCACTTCATTTTAACTTTTAATGCATATCAAAGTTGATTTTGATACTTCAAAATTAAAATAATATGAAATAGTACATGCTTTTTTAGTATAAATGTGGTAAATTTGTTAAAGTATGTATTGCAAGAATAAGATCAACATTGATTTTAGACAATTTAACCAACATAACTATAATTAAATAGTAACTAAACTAGTGGTAGTTCTGTAGCTAAACATATTAATTAATATGAGTTTTAAATATAATGAGTTTGAAAACATTTAATACAATAATATATTCTTGTTTACATTTTTAATTTAACATAAATTTTTATTTTAGAAAGGGACCAGGTAAAAATAGTAAAAAAAAATTCAATTATTTAGTTATCTTCAAAGTTATTTTTATTTTCATTGCTTTGTCATGTTAATACAATTAAACAACTGCATTCAATTATAATTCAAAATGGACGACAATATTGAATAAATTTACCAGTCGAAAGTGTTTTTAAAGCTCCCTTATAATTTGAAAATTAATATTAATTTCTATCAAATTGTTAAATAACAGAATGATTTATAAGTGGGAATGCTGATATTATTTCAATTAAATAGCCTCTGCTTACTATTCTGTTTTACAAATGTATTATTAAGTAGGACTACATCAAGTGAAAGTTCGAGAATGACGAACCTACAAAACTCTCGAGCTCGAGCTTAAAGGATGAGCTCAGCTCGAAGCTAAGAACACGAGTGCTCTCAGAGCCTTAGTAATAAATAATAAACATTTACTTTACCTTACAGGCATTGTTATTAGGATTATGTTAACATACTGTATTTTAGGCATATTGTGGGATTTGCAATGGTCCTAAAATCTGGTCGATTATTTACTAGTTTGGTTTGAATCAGGTTATTAAGTTTAATAATAGAAAATTCTAATCACTATCAATATTATTGAAGCCTTGAAGACTCCTATTAATCTCTTTAGTAAGCCCTAACGTTAAGTTTATTATAACTTGCAGAAGTTCCAGACGAGAACCACTATGTTTCTGAAGAGAAGAAGTTGCATCAGCACAGCCATGATGCGCAGTGTGGCGGTGGAGAAGGGGGCAAGATCCTCGACACAGCGGTGGCTGCTGTCCTAGAGAAGACCGCCACCGCTGAGACGGAATGTGGCGGAGACTGCTGTGAGGTTAAGCCCGACAGTGACCAGGGAGACATCAATCCCAGTGAGGCGGAAAGTTACACTGTCATCATAAGGTGAGGTGCATTATTTTCAAAATATTTGACAGTTTGATTAATAAAGATGTCGTAATTTGCATATTTAAGCCTGTGCGAAATTTCGGATTCGATTCAAGCTTTCGAACCTTTTTATTATAGAGATTTGTGGTGGATTTGAAATTTTGAATCTAAGTAAATTTCAGATTCGGATTTAGTGTGTTTAATTTGAAATTCAAATCTTTTCATACTTAAAATAATTTCAACTTCCTATGGTCTTATACAGCAAACAATTATATTTATAACCTTTCGTAAGTTAGTCATGAGGTTTTTTTTACTTGTTTAACTTAAGATTAAGTTTAAAATATTTTCAAAGACTTATAAGAATATGTTAATTTGATTTGAATTTGAAACATTTTCAAAATAATATATTTAATTCAGATTAGAAATTTTATTTTTAGTATGTTATTCGATAAAAATTCTTAGTATGATATTTGATTCAGAATCGATTCGAGCTGGTTTGCCAAAATTTGAATTTGACTCGAAATGGAGAATCATGGATTCACAGAGGTTTACGCATTTTCTCAATTTCGATACTTAATTTTAATCTCGATTTTCAATCCTGATTCCTACACATTTAGAATATTAATCTTTTATCTTGCATCAAACTTCACATTAAAAACACTAAGTTGAAAAAAATTAATCCTTAGTGTCCAATTTCCTGACCTAGGTTTTACTCAAATCATAACTCATCAGGTGTAAGTTTAAAACTCGCAATGCAACTTCATAAAAGAAAATAAGACACCAAACAAAAGTGAGAACAAATAAATTGGTAAAGAATGGTACGAGACATATATAGGGACATGTAAACTGAATTAATAACATAAAGGACATACGCATGAAAGAGACCGCAAGGGATACCAAGGAAGAGATGGGAGGAAAAGATAGCAAGTGTGCAAGTGAGAGTGGAAGAGAGTTCAGGAGGAAGAATGGTGGAAGGACAGAGGGAGATAAAAGGCATTTTACTAAACAGACCCGGCCACAGGCTGGAAACGATGATGATGATGACGACGATGACAAACACATGAAGTGAACAATAACAGCAATAATTATAGTGTGACCTGTGTTATTCTTTTCATTGTAAAGACCATATTTTGTTATTTTCATTCTACAGTTTCTTTCCTAATTTCCTGTACCTTTTTCCAAATATAACAAAACATGGTACAAATAACGAAAATAGGTTTTCCTGTAAGACACATATTAATAAAATGGTTGCAACCGTGTTGATGTTGCAGGGAACACGAGAACAAACATCACGGCCACTCGCACACACACGGCCATGTTCATTCCCCGCCCAAGTCAATGTCATCGGTCGCTTGGATGGTCATCATGGGGGATGGTTTGCATAACTTTACTGATGGCATGGCCATAGGTGCCGCGTTTGCCTCCAATATTGCCGGTGGTTTTTCCACTTCCATCGCCGTCTTCTGCCACGAGCTGCCGCATGAGATTGGTTAGCTTCCATTTCACATATTTCACAAGGTTCAGGTTCAGATCCGAGAATATGGCATGGTGTTGTGAAACGTTCCAGGGGAACCTGTGGGTGCTATGGTTATTTAACCTGCTCAGGAACTGTGTTCTTATATTAATTAAACCTCATATGGTTAACTGTGTTTTCTAAGATTTGTATTCGTAAGATGGTGTGTTCAACTCGTATCCACTTGTAAATAGTCTGATTCTAATACACCTGTATTTGTCGTTGCCAGGTGACTTTGCGGTGCTGTTGAAAGCTGGAATGAGCGCCAAGCAGGCCGTGTTCTACAATCTCCTCTCCTCTGTCCTTTGCTTGTTTGGTATGATGCTGGGGGTTTTCCTGGGTGAAAATGAGTCGGCCTCCTCCTGGATTTTTGCCGTGGCTGGCGGCATGTTCCTCTATATCGCTCTTGTAGACATGGTGCGCACAAAATTCTAACCAAGCTAGTAAATATTATGGCTAGTAAGTAATAGGAGGGGTGGAATTCTTTTATATATCCACCTTTCCTGTACCTTCTTCCAAATATAATACAATTGCCTCATAAAGCGAAAAGAGGTTTTCCTTATAGAGTCATATCATTGAATACTTAAGGATATTTGGGATTCAAAGAATTGCTGAAAAACTGATTCGAAATTCAAGAAAATATATATTTTTTTTTTACCTCAAACTTTAAATTGTAACTTGTTATAGAACTCTAACACTGCCTATTAATTTAACACGCTTTAATGATGGATTAAATATCTAACCTATTGTACTTGTTAGTTACGGTTAAAGCCGCATCTAAATATATTCTTTAAATTGAAAAATGACAAATAGCTGGACACAAGTTCTGCACATCCATCACAGACTCTGCCTTAAAATATGATTGAAGAATAGGTATGGGACGACTCGTGGATAGCTCAGGTGTTAGAGCTTTGGTGTACTAAGTTAGGGGTCTCAGTGTCATTTTTCAATCTAAAGAATACTTACTCATTGTTTAAATGGTATAACAAAAAAATGCTTACATTTAGTTACAATTTCCTTAAATGTTCTTTTTTTCCCAAGATTCGGATTGGAATTTATAATTATCAGGTAAAATTAAATTTGGAATCATAAAATAGTGGGTAACTGTAATTTCTTTCTTAGGTAAATTTATTTGTGGTAGTGAAATAATATTTTGAGTAGACACACACATTTAAAACTAAATTCTGAACAATTTCCTCACCATATAGGTGTTTTGAGCTGTACAATTTAATTTTATCCAGATCCCGGAGCTGACAACGAGCCACTCAAAAGAGGGAGGCTCCCTCTTCCAATGTTTGCTGCAGTGCCTTGGCTTGACTTCAGGTATTGCCATCATGCTAATCATCGCTATGTATGAGCATGACCTTAAGACTGCCTTCACTGACTCTGAATAACCCTCCTGCCATTTGTCGGTGACCCACTAAAGGTTCTGCCCAGCTCTTCAATGTGTAACTATAGTAAAAAAAATAAAACTTAACAATCAACTAGCGAAATGCAAGTCAGCAAGATATCGTATAGTCCATTGTTCTGAACTCTAGAAATACGCGAGGCAGCAGGACACTGCGTGCTCCAATAGTATCAATAATTAAATGGCAACAGGATATTTTAACTCGCTGAGCTATTTTAAAGATGTAATTCATTTGTAAAACTATTTTCCTCGTGAGACTTGCAGTGTCTTCTAGCCCTCTTAATAGGGTTGAGCATTGAAAATTGGGAACTCTTGAGCACCAATGACTAGTGTGCAAACCATACCAAATATTATTAAATGGGAAGTGTGACTAGTGATCTTGATTGCATTATTGAAGAGCGTGAAATATACCTGTCACATTTGAATACAATATTTTGTTTTGTGTGGGGGGACATGTGACATTGAAAGTCATTCTGGTATGACTTGTGTTCAATGCTACGGTTTTTTTTATTGTGTGTTTTTGTAGTGTTGAAAGTATGTATCATATCGTGAATATGGAAGCTTGCTTACTCATTTTATTAGTTAAAGATATTTGCCCATTAATGTTTTTTTAATAGTTTTGAGTCCTGATTTATTTATTGCACTAGTTTGTTCCAGTATTAAAAAAAATCTGAAAGGGTGTCCATTGACCTGTAAAACATGGAACTGTCAGGGGAAAAGTCTGAGAATTCTATCCCAATTCTGAAATGTTGACGTATTCATCAAAAAAACAACTTTTATTTACAATATTCAAAATAAAAAAGTAATCCAGTTAATACTTAACACAGTTGAGCATACATATCTCAATTCTCAAAGTCTGCGTGTGATATTAATGTCGTTTTTTTCCACCTTTCTACCACATGTCTTTGGGCAAAGTTGAGTCTTGGTCATTCACATGAATTCAATTACTTTATAGGAAGAAGAAACTAAAGAATAACATGTCTCGTAACAATTTTAAACTATACTGGTGCGAGTCAATTTATTAACATCCATCTCATTATTATCTAACTTTGATCGCACTACCCGATAGCTCCATCGCTGTAAGCGGTTATTTCGTAACCCCTTCACAGTGTGTCATAATTTCAGATTGTGTATGTGACATAAACCATTGGAAATATCTAGACATGGATGGGGGGGATAACATTAATATGGGTGGTTGGAGGCTGGGGCGGTAACTATCGTTTCTTCAAGGAGCAGCCATTACCCCTTTGTCCAGTGACAACAGTGTAAAGTGTGAACTGTGTTTTTCTTTTCATTGTAAAGGCCATTTTGTGTTTGTTCCCTTTTATATGTTTCAATCCACCTTTCCTAAACCGTCTTCCAAGACACAGCAACTAGTTTTTGTGAACAAACATCATTTAAAATTATTAAATCAAAGGTGACCTGTCGGTCTAGGGGTACGGTGTCAGACTTCTGTGCTGGGGTCCGGGATTCAATCCTCGGTCCCGGCACAGATTTATCTGATTACCAAACCCTTCCTTCACCTCTGACAAGACATCTTGTGAATGTGGGGAATGCCAGGCCTCCACCGTGGTTCGGATCCCACGTTAAACTGTAGGTCTTCCATTTCATCTCCCAATCACCCTACCATTACACATTAGCATAAGTGCGTATAACATGAACGGGTAGTGAGATGTGATAATAATAATAATAATAATAATAATAATAATATTAAATCAAATAATTTATTTTGGGACCACATTTAACCACCCGTTAAGGTTTTATGCGTATTTCTAACTATGCTAATTTTTGGGATAGTAAAGATTGAATTTAGAGGAAGTGTACTTACATTTGGCTAGAGTAGAAAAATAATTTCTGAAAAAAACCCTAAATACACATAAGCGAGATTCAAACATTGATCTCCCCATATGAGCAGTCTAATCTACAGACTCTGTATCCTTACGGTACTTAATACTTCGTAAAAGTTTACTAAACTTTAATTTTCTAAAGACCAGTTGATATGGACTGCTAAAAACGACCAATCACAGCAAAGTAAGTGTTAGTACATTAAAAGGAAAACACCAATGGCATTTTCATAGCAATCACACTAACTAGCTTTGTTTTATATATACCTTATTTGTGACTATACTAAACCTACCTTTTAAATGTAGCTTCTCCTGAACGTTTTATCAATGTATGTTGTGTAGTTACTTTTGGTAATAACTGTTGAGATTTGATATCGGCCACTTTACAGAAGACGCCTGCTTTCGTTTGGCTCTAAAAAAAAAATTCTTTCGGAGAGTTTAACAGGATGTTGTTTCCAACTTTCTCATTGGTTGGCATAGTCACTTGATTATGGATACGAGTTGTATATACATGATTTCCATTCCTAAGGAATATAAGGATGCAGAGCTTGGGGACTCTGTAGATGAGGATTTAGTTAGGCCATTGACCATCTAAGCTAGCTTCCATAATCTGTAATCAGTTTTATTGAATCTCTACACCTCTAAAAACTATGTTGTCTGTAATAACCTATGTGCATACTGTTAGGTAATCCCTATTTGTAGCTGGATTTTATTAACTCTTTGAATTTTAATGGAAACTCACTATTTAATTTTTTAAATTTTTCTGCAGCTTTATTTATCTTATGCTTTTAGAGTTAATCCCAAAACAAATTTATTTTAAAGTGCACTATTATAATATATGGCCAATGCCTATATTCAGATATAAACACAATCCTGCCTTAGTTAAATACAATTTGCTAAATTTGACTGTATTTTATCTTAATGAAATGAATATAAAAAAAATAAACCAGGAAAAAATAAGTTAAATTCCCAAAACTCTTATTAAATTGGGTAGTATTTAAAAATTGTTTTATTTTGCCTAAAGTATTAGATCTTGAACTGAATCAAAAATGTCAATCTCAAACACCAATATTAGTGAGAGAAAATTAACTCTTTTCTAAGGATCGGATTTGACAAAAAGTCGATTCAAACCATTTCATATACACATTTTGTTGGTTATAATCCAGAACCATTTTTTATTATAAAAATATTGTAACATGAATATAGTTTAGTGTAACAAACTACCTGAGTAAATCTATAGATACTCTGGGTTGTTATATTTTGTTCATTCTTTGTATGTGGCATCTTTTTGATAGAAACTTTAAAAAGGACACTCTTTTCCTATATAATGTTGGTTTGACTTCTTGCCTAAACAGTTCAAAATTGCTTATTGTTGGATAAATATTATTGTACTTTACATAACTATGTAAATTTAGATAATATAATTTATAAAATGTTATATTTAAAACATAACAATATAGTTATTCTTAAAATGATAAATTAAGCTATCACTAAATGAAATTTAATTATTTTAATTTTTTTTTATTTGAACACTAATTTATGATGGAAATAACAGCAGAAAATGTGAGGGTGTAAGGGGGGGTTAACTTTAAATCTACTTTTCTTTTTCCAAGATTTATAGCTGTCAAATCCAGAATTTTATTTTCAAATCAAGGTCGAAGCTTTGCACACCCCTAATTTTTATGATTTATTCATGGATGTCACAGAAATTAAGAAATATTTGTATTAAAAATGTTTCTTTCCATTTCTCAAACTCTAATAAATGTTTTTTTCATATCGACTGTAAGCGATAGATGTTTACTTGTGCACCCTTGCCACTTTTAGAAAAGAACATTTAAGTCTCCCAAGTTTTATATTTTCAAAATATGACATGTAACATTTTTAATATCTTTCATGTCCATATTTGTTCAAATTTTCTAGTGACTAGATCACCTGTGTTGAGTGCAAGAACGTTGAATCAATTAACTTATTTATTTAGAAAGTTGCCAGTTGTTTTATATTCATTAGATGTTTGTGTTAAGATTGTAATTGAAAATGATTGCTTGTGTTTCAAACAAATAATAAGACCCAATTTTTACAAACCCTTCTTTCAAATATGTTGGCAATTTCCGTGGATATTATTAAATGTGGGTTAAACTAGGTTTGAATGCTATTTTGTGAAGTATTTGGTCATGGACCCAAGTCCCATCTACAGACTCCGTATCTTGTCAGTCTGTGGTCCATAAAAAATAAATGCCACAGTATCAAATTGCCCTGGCAATAGAGTCCTGATTCATAAGTCCTTACTCTGTAGAAGTTGGTCAACTTTGCCTTTATAAAGACTAACTTTTACGGACTACCGATCACATTTAACTAAATATGTATGCATTGAAATAAAAGCATCAATAATAGTGTAAAGGATCTGTTGCTAATTATAAGTTTATAGCTCAAATCATGTTATAAATATATAAGATATCTCTTTGCGGAAAACATACTTCCGCTTAATAAGGAAATTGTTGTTCTGTATGTTTCTCCCTCCCTCCTGATTAGTTCTGATAGAATGAAACCTAGGTTGGGATATGGGACGGTAACAATTGATTTTCTCTTTGTCCAATGGCAGCAATGTATGTGTGAACTGTGTTCTTCTTTTCATTGTAAAAACCATTATGTTTGTTCCTTTTATATGTTTCTATCCACCCTTCCTGTAATATTTTATATATCTATTGTGATAGTTTTTAACTTATATTTAAAGTAGATCCTTTTTTTTTCCTCCTGACAAAAAGTTGTCTTAGATTGGTTTATTGATATCTGACTTCTGGAAGATTGCTCCTTGCTGTATGCAATTTTCTTTCAAAGAGTTTTATTGGGTGAATTCTCTGACTATCTCATTGGTTGGAATGGTCACATGATTAAGGATACTGACAGTGTAGACACGAATATAAGAATATAAGTCTGTATAAGGGGCTTTAGTCATTATTTGAATTTCATTTTTGTGCTTTAATAATAATATTTAAAAAAAGCATGTGCTATTCTCAGGATTTTCTTCTTTCTATTAAACAGGGTAATGAATCTTAAAACATTGTTTTTAAAATTAGAACCTCTTGAATTAAGAAAAAAATCGTTTATAATGATTACATTTTGTTTGGTTTTAATTTTACTATACAAATTGCAGAATATGGAACTATCATTAAATTAGATAAAGGCTGAAATTTGTCCATTTACCTTGTTTGATTGAAATTTTCCGGGGTCCTGTTTTAAAATAATAATTTAAGGCTTAGTTATCATTATTATTGTTTGTTTTGGGAGCTTAGAAATCAAGCCATTTTATTTGTAAAACCTTTTTAAGAATATGTTCTTTCTCAGGGAAACTGGTATGCTTCTTTTGTGTGTACCAAGTAAAAATTTGGCGACTCATACCGCAATTTTTTTGGATGTATTTATTAGATATTTTCATCAATTTTTAGCTCCGCTACTTAACTATTTAAATGTTATGTCATAATTTTTTTAAGTTTTTGTAAATAGTAAGATTTTGAATTAATCTAAACAATAAAACTACAGAATTTAAGAAATGTATAAATACTTTTTATGTAAACATAAATGATATATTTGGCTTGGGATGTGTGTGAGCCACTTTTTTTTGTTTGAGGCAACGGAAAAATGATTTTTTTTTTTAAATCAAAATAAATTAATATTTTCAAAGAGGCTACTTTTTTTTTTTACTTACGACAATCCAGAAACCATTTTTATATTTTTCTCTGCCACACTCTCCTTTATTATCCACTGAACATACGTTAATCAAATTATATCTACACATAGACTCCTTTAGATACCTTATTTGTTTATCTATTCCCATGTCAAAGTGTCGTGGAAAGTCTGGCCCAGATAAATTTACACCTAAACAAAATACAACCTTGGCTAGGTTTTATTCTAATTTCAGACACAAAATTTAATAAACCCACCTTTTAGACGAGTTATAATAAAATACTCAAAATTAGGGTACCATTATATAACTTATTATTTTTGGTACAGCTGGGCTTCTCAAGTATTTTATTCTGTTTAGTTTTAGTACCGATTTTTTTGAAACATTTGTTATTTCTATATATTTTCCTCAATCCTATCTATATACATTCGAAAAACTTAGTTGTGAGCAATAAAAAATTATATTTATGTAAAGTTTACTGAACACATTGAAAGTCATTGTGTGGAGACACTAGAATTTCGCGAGAATTTTTCCTACCGTCTTCTATTTGTAAGAACATTAAAATATATTTCAACATATATTCTAAGTTCATTTTAACATTTTAACATTAATAACAAATGTGTAAAATAAGACAAAACAAAGTAGTTTAACGAAATTAACAATTTGACCTTAAAATGTGAATTATAGTCAATTTCGTTGATTTAAATTTGAACTAACGATATTTTAAAATAAAAAAACCTCAGTCTAGAATATCCCTCCCACCTCCCCTGGATCAAAGACCATTGATAAAAGTTATTGAGCTCTATGGTTACCAAAGGCAAATATTTAAGGGTAAAGAAAATGAACAATATTTACATTCCTGTGCTTGGATTTTTTGTTGTATCAAATTTTTGCCATTTATTTGCCAACTTTTTACTTAATGAAATCCAATAATTTTATTTCTATAAATCACGGTCTTTATTTATGTGATATAAACCATGCAACATTTTTATTTCACCGAAATTATGAGTAACTTATCAGTGATTATTACTTTTTAGCACCACATATACATTATTTTTTTTATTTAACACACATTTATCTTTTACAGATTGAAGTTAAAAAGTGTACATTCTGTATTTTGTAATATTCACCGAACTATATTCAATAGCATGCTCACAAAACTGAGTTAACATCTATCTTTAATAGTTCCATCAAAACTTTAAAATATTGGTAGCCTCGGACAAAACATGAGTGATCGATGTTTTGACATTAATGCTTCTATATCGACAAACCAGGGTCCTACCATGCTTTATTTAACACAAGGGGTACAACATATTGTCTCACAAACATTCTCCACACTTCTTTATCCTTTCGTACTCCCTTCCCTTCAATGGCATCCATACACCGAGTTATGCATGCACTTTTATTCTTAAAACTCTTAATATTTCTTTTTTTCACACATTTGTTGTTTACCACATGTAGCCACGTCCTACATGGCATAGCCCTTTTTATCCACACATACTCTACCTTCATATCTTTGCTTCGTCTCTCAAACATGCCAAAACCAACATAACACGCTCCTTTCACAATGATCTAACCAAACCACTGCTTCAGCACCTGTGATTTATTTTTTTAAACATTTGTTTTGACTTTACCTCAAACTAAAAAAAAGAAAAAACCACTTGGCACAACCCAAGAATGTTATTTTTTTTTAATCTTTAAAACTGCTGCATTGTTGTTTTTTGTGTGTGGATTTGAAAATGATAAATATTTTTGTGGGAAATTACTTAGCACATGTGTCTACTTACAGTAATTACTTAACGTGTTATATATTTTGTGCTAAACAGGAAAATTACATTTGTAAATTATGTACTCTTGGAGGTAAAAGAATACCAGCCTGCGATTGAATTGAACCTACATAATAATAGTAGTTAGGAAACACTTTTTTTTTTTGTAATTTGTACCAATTAATGTTGTAGTAGGCAAGACTGAAGAAGTGGAACAGCTTTGTGAAACAATTATATTGAAAATCTGAAACAACCATGGGCCCCATTTCTTTAGAAGCGAGCCCTTTCAACAAGGTACAAAATGTGTGTGGTTTTATTTGTGAAATATATGCTATTATATGAAAATGTAGTTTGATGTTCTGACAATGCTTCGTATTACAGTATTTGATTAGTAATAAGAAGCTGCATTTATTGTACTTATGTTAATGCTAGAAATGCAATTTTGTTTTTGTAAGAAACGTGACGATTCTTAATGAAACCCTTGTTAAAAAATGTTGAACCTATCCCTCTAGTGATGTGTTTGGCAAAGCATACTTGCCTTCCCTTATTGCTTATCCCAAATGATTTTAACAGACTGTCAATTAAAATACAATCTCCCATGGTATTAAAATTGTGCAAACCCTTAAAAGGTTTGCTGTGTTATTAACCTTATATTCTCTTCCATACCTACTAATTTCAGTCTAACCCCATTAAACATGGCATATACGTTCCTAATAATCACGGGATTTTCTTAAGATGTAAAAATGGGGGTCATGTTTCAATCTATTCGTTAAGTTCCAGCTAACCGTTAATCACAACAATGTTAGTTAATAACTTTTGCTTTATTAGGTAATAAATCATATCACATCTAACAAAAAATCAAGAAATTATTATGAATAAAAATATACAGAAATAACCCAAGTAAACTAAATAAAATAAATAAAATAGTCAAAGCTAATATTTATGCATTTTAGTGAGGATTACTCCATCTAGATATCATTCTGAAAATTGAAAAATGACACCTTGACACGGGAATCGAACCGGAACCTTTGGCTCAGTACACCAGTGGTAAGAGCATTGGCATACTAAGCCAAAGATCCCGGGTTCGATTCTTGTGTCCAGGTGTCATTTTTAAATTTTAATAATATTATATCTAGATAAAATAACATAAAGAATTGTAATCTTCATATTATTATCATAATCATAACGAGCCTTCTGCTAATCACTGCCGGCTGATTTTAGCGAAAGTGTTGACGACTGTCTTCCTGTCGGAACGAAATCAGCACAAGCTCTACTTTGCTCCTCACTTTACAACTTCTCAATAAGTCGAAAATGTTCATGGTTGAGTCATCATTTTGAAGGGCTGAGACATAACTTTTATGGTGAGGGTTCCCAAAGGCTTTGCTTTTTCTGGGCTTAAAAGCCGATTCTTCTATGATCTTTTCCATCATTGGGTGGGGATGATATGTGTGTCAACAGGTGCGCAGAGCATTTTGAGATACGAGGAAGTTTGCATGTTATGTGTGACCAATTAGTTACCCCACACCATTTTTCCTCTAAAATAAAATCTGCATGCATGTGAAAACTTGTATCGTGAAATTAAAAGCATATAACTGTGTGTATCTGCACCTTCAAGTTGAAAATGGAAACATGTTATCCAGTTTCTATTTTTAAACAAGAGTAAGAATAATCTTCTTTCACTTGCAATTAACAAGAGTTTACACTTTATATTATGAGTTGCATTGATAATTTCTCAGGGTGTCCAGTGACCTGGTAAACAGGGGAAAGTCGGGGAATTTTTAAATATTCACTGAAATGATTAATACAAAACTTTAATTTACATTAATAAAAATAACTTATTTCTTTCAGTTAATAAATACACACCTCGAATCTTTTTTAAAACAGCTGTCCTAATTGAGCACACTAATCTCAATTCTCGAGGTCAACATGTGATTTTCAAGTTGTTTTTTCACCCCTCTATTGTGCGCGTGTCTAGCTAAAGTTGAGTAATAATTAATTCTTGTGCTTGCACATAACCATGTCATAGGAAGAATAAACTAAAAAATTTCATGTCTCACAACAATTTTAAATGATTATAATGTAAGTTGTTTTTTTAATTTCTCAATATTATCTCTCTGAAATATAACTTAAATCGCACCATCCGACAGGTCATCACTTTAGGCTTTAAACACCTCATAATGTGATTCAATTTATAAACGCTGGAAAACTCAAGGAATTTAAAGATATAATTTGGCCAGACACTATGTTTTTAAAAAACAAGTAGTTAAAAAAGGGGAAAATATTTTTATTGTGTTTTACTACTGGTTTGGAGTAGACACACATGTACTAACTACACTAATATGTTAGGGGTAAAAGTAAGGGAGAATTTATAAGAAATCTACCCATATTTAGGGAAAAACCACCTCCCAGTACACCCAACCTGGGGTTTGCTGCTTTAATACATTAATTTATTTAAAATATTTACAAAGATGAGGGCTTTGCTTAGAAGAATTAATCTTTTTTTTTTAATGTATTAGGAATAGGTCTGTCGATCATCCTATTGGGTCTTGCTATAATAAGCACTGGTTCAAATGTTGGGTTTTGTAAAACAAAAAACACTAATCTCTTTGCTGAGGTTATTGTATTTATTTGATTATTTACAGAGTGAAATAAAACTTAAAAGGTCACGAAATAAAAATTGTTTGTTATAAACATGTCCAAAGTAAATTTGGATCATTTGTGCAGATAATTGATTTTTCTTAGTGTATCACTTAGGAGGACTGAAAGGTTCAGGATTCTTCCATATCTGAATGCGCTGTGAGCGTGGTGTCGGAACTACCAAATTCAGTAGCTGTCTCGCTAACTATAGATTCTGAACCTTGTTCAATTGTTCTTTCGTTATCTTTCATTTCTGTGTCAAATCTGCAAAACAAATAATCAACATTATTATACATCTTAGATTAAATATAAAACAAAAACCTTAAAATTACTATTAAAAAAAGGTGCTGGATGGATATATATGTATAAAACAAAGTAAACTATTAAACACGAGCAAGAATCAGTCACGGGTCTACATCTTGAGACCAGTATTTTTTAGCAATTAGCACCATGTGCTACCTTTTCAGGTTATACACAAAAGTATTTTTCATAGTATCTTAATAGTATAGATGGCTGCAAATAGTCATTTTGTAACTATTAATGATCATACTAATAAAGATAATCAATGATGCATCATTTTAATAAGTGTTAGCAATTTCTGTGGGGAGGAGTGTGAAAAGCGCAACACGATCGCCTAAAAGAGTAAACAACAAAAAATGTTGGTCATGGACGTTTCCAACCAGTTGGCCTGTGTAGAGGCTTTATAGGCTTTTTGTTTTTCTCAAAATGAATACTTTTTTCTCTGTACAGTAGTAGTAGTGTAATGTCCCTCTTTCTGGTACCTTCACTATGTACAGTAGCCTCATGGTTTCTTTGGTGCTGACTGACAGCTCACAGCTGACTTCTGACAGTCAACATTTAGGTATATACCATAAATTTTGACCGTCAGAAGTGACAGCTGCTAAACACATGTTTTCGCAGATCATTTGTTTTCGGCGTAGGGATACATAATTTGATCTGGTAACTTTTCAAAGCTTTTAGCTCTCAGCTGTGAGCTGTCAGTCAGCACCAAAGAAGCCATGGGGGTACTGTATTTGTTTTTCAATGACTATTTGTCAACTGGAGCAAATCATGGATAACTATTTTATTTTCAAATAAAAAAGTGAGAAGTGTAATTTATAATACATTAGTTAAAACTAGCTAACTTTAATATGCGATTCCTTTTATTAGATGTTACCCTATATGTGTCCCTATCATTGTCTTATCAATTTAATTTCTCTCACTTGTGTGTTCTTTGATTTCCTCTCTCAGGAAGAGTGTTTTAAGCACAGCACGTTACTACCTGTGCGGGTTGTTCGCCTATGTACTAATCACAATAACGTATTAGGGATGAGGAAGGTTGAATTTAGAGGAAGTGTATCTACATTTGTCTGGTGGGAGAGTAAAACTACTCGAACATAGGCCTCCCTGTCATCGGAAGTTCTGACTACTGTGAGTGTGACACCTTAGACCGTGCAGCATTGAAGTGAGTGTTTAGGAAGTTGGGTTGTGCGATTTCATACTCCCTCCTGATGAATTCCGTTAGAGTGAAACCTAGATCAGGATTGAGCGGTAATGATTGATTTTCTTCGAGAGGGAGCCATTACTTCTTTGTCCAATGGCAGCAATGTAAAGTGTGAACTGTGTTCTTTTCAAACATATTGTATTGTGTTTATTCCTTTTATGTTTCTATTCACCTTTCTTATACCTTCTTTCAAATACTATTTAATTACCTCAAAGTGAAAAGAGGTTTTCCTTATAGATATATATTATTCACATTTAATGTCTTTTTACTTGTTGCTATCTTTGAGCCAGATTCTTAATACGACTCCAGAATGGACTGGCCCATTTCAATCTGATCTAAGTAGGTGTCATCTTTTATTTTGTATCGAGGCACACCAAGTCTGACTATGCGGCCCTAATAAGTGTTCTATCATTCTTTACAAATTTACTTTTCCTTCCTTTCATCTTTTTTTTAGGAAGTTGTGTTGTATGTTTCACTTTCCCTTCTGATGAGATCGGGTAGGATGAAACCTATATCAGGGGATTGGACAGTAACAATCGACTTTCTTTAAAAAGCAGCCATTACCTTTTTGTCCGATGGTAGCATTGTAAAAAGTGAACATGTTCTTTTCATTCTATAAGCCACATTGTGTTTATATCCCCCTTTCCTCTACCTTCTTCCAACTATGACACAGTTACGTCAGAAAGTGAAAAGAGGTTTTCCTTCTAAAGATGTATTGATGTAAGGTATTCTAATAACGATTGAATATTTCAATTTAATCCGATTATTGCCCATTGGTCCGTTGCTTTAGACTGAAATTAGGGGTGGTCGTTCAGCAAATATTTGTATCGGGCGGGCATTTAATTTGGCAAACAACTTTGTCACAGGCCTATAAAATTTCAAATTACAAGTTAAAACAGTCACATTTGATTACAAAAAAAAATAAATGATTAGTTTATGCTCAAGAATTTATAGTTAATACTAGATCAGATTTTGCTTTGCTTTGTAAAAGTACTGTTCCTAACAAATTTGACTAATAATAATAGAAATAAAGAAAACTAATTTAAGTTTTCGCAAGCATACGGTCTAAAATCTCAATCTGGAAATGTTGAATTTGTTATGTTGTTGGCATTGACAAAGAAAATTAAATTGTAGGAATCTTGATTTCGCTATGTTGTAGACTCTTAAACCGTGAGAAACTTTATCTTAGTTTTGTTGAAAACATAATAATTTATGAATTAATAAAAAATAACACCTTTGTTTATTATTAGTTGAATTGAAATAATTCAACTATGAATATCAGTTAAACACTATTTTCTTCAAAGTTTGAATTAGAGGTTAGTACTAACATGGTATTATATACTTATCAAGTTTTTTAGATGCCCGATTTATTGCTCGAAATTTCATGTGCCCGACCACCCTTAGTTGAAATCCCTTAATTCTTTCATAGTGGTTTCAGATTGTGTCCAGAAATATAATTATATTAATTAAACTGCAATCTTAGTAAAATAATGTCTGTAAAGTATAGTGACCGGAAAAATCAGTGAATTTTAAAATATAGTTCGGCTGGACACCTTGTTTTAGTTCCAGTGTGTTGTATTGGTGAACTTATTGAATAACACAAATGTCTAGACAAGAGTTTTAACCCTTATTGGAACACAGAGTGGATTTGCCATCATCTGGTGAATGGCCGAACATTTTCTCTTAATTTGAGCATCATTTACATTTAATAGAAAGGCAGTGATTGCAATTTTTAGTACAAAATGAGGTATCACAAGATCTTAAAGGTGAAACACTAGACATATAAAATACATTTTTGAGCATCTTCTGGATTTGATCGCTCAAGGATTGAGAAATTGTTGGAGCAAAACTATGTCAAAAAGTAAATAGAGGGTGATATCATAAGCATAATAATTTAACTACATATTTAGATCATATTTTTATTTCTTTACTTTAACTCATATATTTTAGAAATGAAAATATATTCCGGTAAGAGTCGGGCTACAGGCAGTACAGGTTAATTAGATAGATAGTAAAGTAATCAAGGGTGAGATGGTATGGTCATGTAATAAGGACGAAAAACTAAATGATACCAATTAAAATGATGAGTTAAAGTTTTGAGGTAAAATACCGCAATGGCGACCAAGAAAGAGATGGAGAGGAGCAAATAAATAGCAAGTGTACAAGTGAGAGAATAAAGCGTAAGGGAGGGAGGATGTAGGAAGACGAAGACATTTTACTAAACTGACCAGGCCACTAGCCGGATATGGTTCATGATTATGGATTATGATTGATTTGATGATTACTTTAATCTACTCCCTACGGTACGATCCAAATAGTTTCTCTTGACTATATTTAATATATTGACTAGTATACAAAGTTGCTGATCAAACTTATGTATGTGTGTGGACATACTGTAGACAGAGCGAATCACCATCGTTGCTGGGATGGGAGGTGTTGGCCGAAGAGGTGTTATCAATCTCGTCACTTCCTTTACGCTCATTTAGCTTGGTGCACACGTCTTTAAGTGTCGATGTAGTTACGTCAGGGGACAGAGGCTCTTCCTGAAATACAAATATTTTAATAATACAAACTGTCATCAATTTGATATTAAAAAGTTAAGATGAAGAAAAGACGAATGAGTGAATCTAATTGTGTGCTACAAATTTCTTTAACAGCTTAGACTCAAACATTTCCACTTATACTAGTTTGTGCGTCGAAACACTTTATTCCTAAAATAACTAAATAAAGAAACGAGAAATATTTATTCTCTATCAAACAAAAATTAGAAGAATCAATATTTCAATCAAAAGTTTTTCAAATCTCCACTTTTAAGAGGTATCAAATTAATTTTTAAAGAAACCTACACTCGGTTCACCCCGAGACATAGTGGTCTTAGTTTTACGTATTAATTACACTATTGCCCTATCTTATAAGACGCATTAGGGGTAGGTGTGCAATACTCCGAATCAATTATAATATAATCTAGTAAAGTTTGCTTTAAGTTGAAAAAGTGGATTTTGCACACCCCCACATTAATACAGGTTCTACTGAGTTGCAAAAACAAAAATTAGTGACTTTTGGACCATAAAAACTCTTCAGTAAACGGTTGAACATTATATAACGCACTCCCATGCAACATTAAACTTTAACTAGATGGTGAAGGTTAACCTTGTCCTTGGTGTCACAGTACAATCAGTTAACTTGTGGCTAACGCATGGCATCATGGGTAGTGGGTGACTTGACATTTGACACGTTCACATGGTTACGATGCGCAGGAAATTCAAACAATATTTTTGTGACTTTATAACTAAAATATTGAAAATTCGTGACTTTTAAGGGACTTTTGTAACTTTTTTTTAGTGACTTTCTTGACCCGGTAGACACCATACAATATGATTATTTATTTTTTTGTTTTAGCATTGCATCATACTACCTGTTGAGGTTATATACATATATACTAATTATGCTAAAGAGTTAGGAATGAGAAAGGTGGAATTTATAGGAAGTGTACCTGAATTTGAGTGGCAAACCATTCAGGGAAAATGACCCTCGGTACACCCAACCGAAATTCTCTCCATCAGCAATATAGACTATTGCGAAAAGAGGTGCCTCGAAACATTCGTCCACCGAAGCAGGACATGTGATGTTAAATGAGTGAATATTTGAGTGATGTAACCTTAGTCTTCACGGGCTCTGATGGAGGGGGCAGGTTGGTGTGGTACACACACAATGTGTTGTCGAAGATGTTCAAAACAGGCTCTCTACACGGGAAGTCCGACCTCATGCAACCACATGGTCGAAATAACACTTGGTGTATATCCTGTAATTACATTAATACTGAGATTAAATGAAGCAAACACAAATCTAATAAATTGTCTTGATGGCATTTAAAGCTCTGTATTTAGGTTAACTTTAAGTAATAGTCTGGTCGAATTCAATATTTTACAGATACAAACCTTAATTTAAACTCCGGATATCTCAATTTTGAAATCAGATCCTTGAAAAAATTATTTACATAAGAGGAAGTATAAATAAAGTATAATTGTAAAAAATAACTCCATTTTTTATTGGCGAAGCTTCAAAGTCAGAATTTATTATGAAGCGAATTTTATGTTTGTTTCAACGCTTTGCATACCCATAATAAAGAGAAACGACAAAAAAAAACTTAGTGGTTACAATGGAAAACTACCAAATTCTAAATATTGCCATCTTGTTTATATTCCAGAACTTTCATTTCCTGGGATTTTAAAAGCTAGGAATTGAGGTATTTAAAATTGCGATTATTAAAATTTAATCGAGATATCAAAGAATCGAATATAACATTCTTACTCAGTTTCATGTTCATTGTCCCACTTTTTAAGTTTGTGTAACATGAGCGGAACATTGACTCACCTCTAGGATGTGTTTCTTGCAATGTTTGGCAACAGGGAGCGTCCTTTCTCCGCACTTTACACCTCCCTCGGTGAAGATGCATTTGGCCATTGGAGGAGGACGCACATTCAATCCTTCTGTGGCCTTAAACATTTCAAAACAACCATGTTAAAGTATACAATTAAAATGTACTAATTTGAGACGGAACGCTCGTATCCCATGGTATTTGAGAGATTAGAGATTTGTAAAAATTTATAAAAATATCTAGAAAACAATTATGAAGATCTTGACTTGAAATAACAATTTTTAAGAAATTATATAGTGAGGTTGAGAGGTCAACAAACTCACAGAAAAAGACAAAACTGTATATTATTATTATTATTATTATTATTATTATTATTAGCACCATGTCTTACTACCCGTTCGGGTTATACGCACTTACGCTAACATGTTATGGTAGGGTGATTGTGAGATGAAATGGAGAACCTACAGTTTAACGTGGAATCCGAACCACGGTGGAGGCCTGGCATTACCCCACATTCATAAGTTGTGATTAATACACATATTGTCAGGGGTGAAGGAAGGATTTGGCAATCAGATAAATCTGTGCTGGGACCAAGGATTGAATCCGGACCCCCAGCACAGAAGTCTGACATCTTACCCCTAGACCGTCAGGTCACTGAAGCTATCATTGAAATGATACTTTCATTTGTGGTTCTTACTACTTTATTTTTATTATTTTGTCCTGGAAGCTAGGTTCTATTTGAATTTACATTTGCATGTGTAGCTTCACAGAATAAAGGGGGGGTTTGAGGCGGGGCAGTTAGCCAATCAGCGCTTATCATTCACCTTCCTTGATTTTAAATTGGAGGGATTAAGACTTGGGGACACGAGTTTGCGGGATACACTTCTCTGATCCTATGAATAGTTTTATTTAAAAAATATGATACACTATAGTTATCACTAGATATAACAATATTAAATTACAATCTCACCAACGCGCGCCGTTCAAGAGTTTTTTTGTGCAACACAGCTTCCACGCCAGTGCGCCGATGGTAGCGGTTCAAAGCTTTCAACTTGGCGTACATTTTCTGTTCCCGGACAGTTTCTCGTGGTTGGTTGTGGATGCTGGCTACACATAAAAAGAATACATTAAAAAAAATTGGAGAATTATTTTGTGATGGATAAAAAAGACCTAGCTAATGTGACATTTCAGAACTGATCAGTTTAAAAAAACAATCCGGGTATAAGGAAAGCTTGTGCATATGTAGCAAATAAGTAAAAAGTATCAATTCTAGGGGTGTGCGAGTACTTGAAAATTTGAATATAAGTCGAGTTTAAGTAGCTGCTCAAACTCGACTCAAGACTTTTACAAAACTCGAAAAATTTGAGTGCTCATAAATTCCCAGTCTAATTAATTTTAATTTTATCATTTCATATCAAATAGCCCCTCAATATTTACTTTTGTCTAACTAAAAAAAGTTGTACAATATTAAATGTATTAAAAATTCAAATTTGTGGTATTATAAATTATTTAAAAAAAAAGTAATACTAAAAAACTATGTTTGTACTTATTTATGGTTTGTTTGTTTTTATACATGGATCTATCACAGAAATTCAATCGAAAATATTTTTTGAAACAATATTGCAATATTGCTTGACTTGAAATCTACTCAAAGTGAAAAATTCATATTCCTAAGCCCCTAATTAAAACATTGCTGAATTAACTCTCAAGTCGGCTATATTCCAAACTATATTAGATTTTTATCTTTCTTATTTAAAAAAAAACAACACAAAATTAATATCTTTGCTGATAGTCTGGTTCATGTCCTGAAGCTTGATTCAAATTTAACTCACAGAGCGTTTCTTTCTCTTTCTTGAGTGTATGTAGATATTTGCGTCGTTTCTCTTTCAACACGTGTTGCAGTCGGCGAAATTGCTCTATGTACAAAGATTGGAGCCTTATCAACTTGTCTCTGGTCACCTGAGCGACTTCCTCTGCTGTGTAAACCCCTGCATACCTGCAAATATACGATTAAATGAGTTTAGACTTTTTTTTTCACCGCACCTAAGTACCAGCTAGGGTTGTATGTAGACATCAATTACGCTAATACCTGCTTCAGCAATTGAGTGGTCAAAGGAACTACTCTTGCAATAGAATGGACTACCAATGAAGGTGAGATCGGAGTTTGGATCTTGATTGGGTCTAATGAGATAATGAGAATGGTATTCCGTTCGTTTTCCACCGAAATGCGGATACACTTCCTCTTAATACAACCTTGCTGATCCCTAACATTAATGTAATTAGTACTTATGCAAATAACTCAATGGGTAGTAAGCCATTGTAATAAGAATTAGAAAGGTAATTTTAGATTAAATGTGTCCACGTTTAAATATAAATTGGGAAACCATTTAAGAAAAAAAAAACTCCCTCGGAACACTCGATATCCTAGTCACCGGCGATCCAGTCTAACATGAGAGTCACACCTTAAACCATGCGACCACCAATGAAATTTTATGACCTTGGGTGCCTAGGATACCTAAGTGCCAATTTTTCTAGTGTTTTATCGTTTCTCGACTATAGCTTACAGTATACTTTATTATTTTCTCTCCAAATCCTGAACAAATTAAATTCAAAATGATTGAATTAATAATGAAATTTTTTAAATGTGTGGTCCAATTAGTTATACCTGTATATCCGGATCCAGGGCTGTGGAATCGAAGTTGAGAAGTCAAAGTTAATAAAAATGTGTTGACTACAACCATGCCTTCAAAATTAAACTTCTAATTTTATAGCAATATGAGGTAAACATATCATTAATTTTATTACTTTTTTATTCTTTTGTACCAATATTTTGTAATTTTGATAAACAAATTTAATCAAATATAAATCCACAATCCCAAAGAATCTTCTCGTGAAACCATCTGTATTGGATAATTTTACAGCAGTAAATTTGTTACTACTAATTAATATACTTTAACCATTTAAGGAGTCACTGAGTCGGACAATTGAAAAATAGAGGAGCTGAAGGTTTGGTGTATCGACTCCACAGCCCTGCCTATATTGATGATTCCACATTTTGTGGTGTCAATCTCAATAGTATGAATTGTCAGTGGGTAGTAGAACATGGGTTGTATTTTGATAGATGAAGGTGGTTTTCCAAAACATGTTTAATCACCGTTATTTCTCTGTCCCCTCTCCAAGCTAAAGAATGTACACTTTCTTTAAATAAACTTCTTAATCTTCATTCATTAGAATAAATATTAATACCCTTGATTATGAATGTAGTAAAAAAAAAACTAGTTCAACTTATAATAATCGTACTTTAGAGGGTCTTCCTGCTGACTGTCAACACTGTCTGCATCCGAAGAGTCTATCTCGTCTGCGTGCCAAGTGCTGTCCACTGTTGCTGGTTCCACGTCACTATCCGATTCACTGGCATAGTCCAGAATCTTGCTTAGGTTGGTGTTAACTTTGGCAGCATTGATTTCTACTGTAAGGTAGGAAATCAGTGAAAAACAATTAAATATTGTATTAAAATAGACATCATCATTATCTGCTTCCAGTCAGTGGCCGAGTCAGTTTAGTTAAATGCTTTCATCTTTCTCTATCCTTCCACCACTCTTACTGCTTTAATTTCTTCCATTCTTCTCCTCTCATTTGAACACTTTCTGTTATCTGATTCTCCCATCTCTTGGCTTTCCTTGCGGTCTTTTTCCTACATACTTCATTTCCATAATTTTCCTTGGTATTCTCACCTTTTCCGTCCTCATTACAAGTCCATACCATCTCAGCCTTGCTTCCTCTACTATCTCATGTATTCCAACATCCTCATTACATGTCCATACCATCTCAGTCTTGCTTCCTCTACTATCTCATGTACTCCAACATCCTCATTACATGTCCATACCATCTCAGTCTTGCTTCCTCTACTATCTCATGTACTCCAACATCCTCATTACATGCCCATACCATCTCACCCTTGCTTCCTCTACTATCTCATGTATTCCAACATCCTTATTACATGTCCATACCATCTCAGTCTTGCTTCCTCTACTATCTCATGTATTCCAACATCCTCATTACATGTCTATACCATCTTCCCCTTGCTTCCTCTACTATCTCATGTACTCCAACATCCTCATTACATGACCACACCATCTCAGTCTTGCTTCCTCTAATATCTCATATACTCCTTGTACCCAACTCTCTCACGGATATCATAATTTCTAATCTTGTTTCTCCTCATGACAGTTAACATTCTCCTCACAAACTTAATTCTCATGACCTCCACTTTCTTAGTCCCAGTCTAAAAATAAACCTCCACATCCTGTCCAGTACCCATATCACAAGAATATGGTTTATCGTTTGGTTGAATATATTAAGAATAGACTTGTTACAATAGAATCCTTTGAATCCTATGGTATTCAAGAGAGTAGAGATTCATGAAAATTAAAGAAAAATCTGTCGACCCCTGCTGGGTTCGAACACACAGACATCGGGTCCTGAGGTAAGCACTTCACCCCTAAGACCACCGAGGCGACCTATACCTAGTAAAAACTATAAATTAGGAAGGTGAATGATAATATATGAACAGAGTCAGTAATGAATGGCTGCCGAAGGAGTTTGGTTTGAAAGTAAATCCAACAGGTCAATGTGACAGAGGTGTCTTAGGTCGGTTTGGGCATGTTGAGAGGATGAGTGTGGATCGAGTGACAAAAAATATATGAAGGTGGAGTGTGTGAAAAGAAAGGGTAGGCCATGTGAGCCGTGGCTAAATGTTGTAGATGAGTGTGTGGAAAAGAGAAACAAAAACGGTCACGTTGTTTTTGAGCTACATGCAGAGTTTCTTGCCTACCCCGTAGGGGGAACAGCGTGATTATGTGAATAATATGTTGTTTGGGAAGTTTGCACACAATGGTGTGATATTAATTCCTTGAGCAACTCTACTTCTAATGTATAGACATCCCATCAGAGTCTCAGGTCGTAGAGAGTACTCACCAAAGGGGTTGAGGGGTTGAACAGTGACTCCCTCTGAACCGGCATCTCCACTACCGTCCTCCGAGACCGAAGACTTGAGGGCATTGGCTGTTGGAGCGTAATGTCCCAGAGATACCAGCAGTGACTCTGGCGTGGTCGGGGGTACATGGCGGCAGAGGGACTTCTGGCGGGCTAACTGCGCTTTACGAGCGTGCTCCGCACAAAATCTGCTTTAACATTATTGTTTTTTATATTCAGAGGTGTTACATATACTGCATTGTTATGACAAATTGTTTTTGTGGCCTTTTGATTATTTTTTTAAAAATGTTTTATGTGAAACATCTAGAACATTGTTATCAAGGTCAAAAATTTAGTGACCTAAAATTATAAAAAAATAAACTTAAAATTCTATAGTATTACTTTAAATAGACAAAAATGTATAATTAATACATACAACTAAATCAAACACATGCTTAACAAATGGAATCTAAAAATATAAGTATGCAATGGAAAGTCTTTTAACGACTCAACTCTCGCATTCTGCTAAACATTTGATTGGTTTACAAATATCTGCTTCAGACGTAATCCCCTCCCAAAGAAACCTTCTCCAGCTTAGTTGCAATGTATCATCTGGGATGTGTATTTTACAACTAAACCTGGATAAAATTTATGTTTTGAGTATTTATGCATTCATAAAAATATTGATAGTATTTAAAAATGTGATTATTTGACACGACACCCGAAAAATAACCAAAACCCAAGGAAATATTACCAACAACCCGAAATAGAAAAAAAAAGGACCTATAAAAACGTTTCCACAACCAGAACAGAATGTATATACACACATGAACATTGTCTTTGATGTAGGCTTACTCCCGCTCCCCCTCCCATAAAGAGATGACATGTAAAAATAACAACCAACTTTCGCTTAAAAAATGTCTAGGCCCTGTGCACAAATTGTGATTCACACAAATCTTGAACCAGGCTTGTAAAGATTCATCCTGGTCATAGTGATGCAAAACCAACCATAGTGTAAACAACAAAATAAATGCTAATTTGGTTTACATTTTAAAAGTGTGTGTGTAGTTGGAATTTGAGATTAAAATTTCCCGATAAGGCCTCCCCCGCTCCCCTTACTGACCACAAATCTGTTATGGGTACCTACTCTGACTTCTCCCCTCTGGCTGTGGGTATGACACATCGTCGACCGTTTCCTGCGTATACATAGTTGCATTGTTTGTAAGGTGCAGTCTTGTCTTCTAAAATGTGTCGCAAACAGTAATTGTATCCTTCCAGTGTCGGCTGCATACACGTGTGTTGCTGATGTCTGCACTGAGACACAACTGTCACATTTTGCTTGGGAGCAGTTTTTACTGGGGCCAGTTTGCCGCTGACTGCTTGGTACATTATCCTGAAAGAAAGACAATTATAAATATATATATATATATATGGACCTACTTGGTTTTTTTATTGCAATTAATTATAACTTAGCTATTTCTCAATATAGGCCCTATAAGTATATACCCTGATTTTGGTTGGAAAAACAGTAGAGAAAATCAAAACATATTTCTTTGCGGCCAACATTAATAGTATTTGTTTTATTTGATAGGTAATATCAATCAAAAGTAACATATGCATATGATATTACTTTATGTATGAATATATTAATATTGTTTTAGTAACTTTAGTAACTATCTTCTACTGTTCTTCTTATTATTATTATTAGCACCCCGTCTTATTACCCGTTCGGGTTATACGCTTTAAGTACGCTAATGGATTGGGAAGGTTGAATTAGAGGAAGTGAACCCGCATTTGAGTGGAGGGAGAGTGGAAAACAATTTAGGAAAAACCACCCCCAGTTCACCCGACCGAGATTCGAACCTTGATCTCCCCCTTCTCAGCGGTTGAGCTCAACACGACTAGCGCGTTAGCCAACTACGCCACCGAGGCGGGTTAAGATTGTAACTAATCCAATTTAAAATTGTGATTCACATTTTGTTTGATTATGTTTTTGAAATAATAACTTTTTATTATTATTTTAATTAATAAATCAATCAAGTTAACTAAATAAACACAAATCTGAAAATAATAAATAGAAACCTTTAGGCCGCCAGGCCGAAAAAATATACTATTTATGGTCACAAATAAAAAAGGTTTGGGAAACACTGGTCTAAGGCGTCTCGTTAGACTAGATTGCTGATGACATCAGCCTTTGATCCCAATTGAGTGCAGAGTGGTTTTTCCAAAATTATTTACGACTCCCCTAAACACAACTGCGGGTACATTTTCTTTTTTTTAAACCTTCCTAATCCCCAAAACATTAGAGTAATTTGCACAGTAGCGTATATCCCCAACGATTAGTAAGACGCGGTGCTTATATAATTAAAAATAAAATAATAATAACTCCTAACTACAGCTCACCTTCTCATCTGCAAATATATGAAAATATCTTGAACAATTAACAAAAAAATATACAACTATATAAAGCTTTAGAATTCTGGTCCCATTGTATTATTAATATAAACAATACTTTAAAGTTGTCACCTTGTCTTTAACGATATGGGTTAAGGTCCAAGCATAAATAAAGGTTCAAGTGTGAACGCAATGATGACGTATTTCTGCGTATGATGTTTGCACAACATCTGAAATCAAAAGTATAGGCTGCATATATAATAATAATAAAATTATTTTAAATAACAAAATATTTATTTCTGTTAATTTCAATCACTAAAAATAATATAAAATAATATACAATACAGAAATCAATTAAAATAAAAACAAGTTTATATTTTAGCTTTAGCCCTAATGATGTAAAAGGCATTAGCTTAAATTTCCATTTCACCAAAAAGTGTAGTATAGTTCCAACTTCTACCTCTACGCGTCTCTGTTCTGTTTTAAAATGTATTATTTGTGAACACTACATTTAGATACTATAAATTTAGCTAATCCTCACCTTTTTTGTAAATTAATGCAATATAATAGCTCTCCAGTGAGTTATAAGACGTAATATTAAGGCATTGATTAGTTATCGAACTGCCACTTTGGAAGTTGGCTCCTTAGCCAATAACTGTTTTAATTCCTTCCACTAACCAGATAAATGAAAAAACATAAAAAATAATATGCTAAAAATAAATCCTTCAAACCTATGATTGTACTTGGGTAATTATTTAAAACCAGATGTCTATCTTGATAAACTTTTTTTTATTGTGTTAGGCTATATTGGTTTGAGAATATAATTTCTATGATGAATGAAGTTATCCGAGAAAGATTGGGGCTACAGTGATATGGCACATGAGATAGTAGAGAAAAAAAACTGAGATGATTTTAACATGTAATGACTAATGAGAATGGAAAAGGAGAGGGTGTCAAAGAGAACAATAAAGATGAAGTATGTAGAAAAATGAGAGCAAGGGAGACCAAGAATAAAAGGGGAAGGATTTAACAGATTTTGCTCCACCCCTGACCGTCATACGAAAAAAATGCATTTTTTAGACAACACGTGAAAAAGTAAATAAAATAAAACCTACCTATTTCTTGAAGAAGTCCATTATGGAGGCCTGCTTCTTCTTAGCGCCAATTTTCTCGACAAAGTCATTCTAATTATAGAACTGGGACCACAGATCTTCACTAGCTCCCTGGTGCTTAAGTGCTCTTGAGTAGACGTCCCCAGCTTTCAGAACATCTTTCATCGTGGGGATGTCTTCAGGCTCTTCTTCCATTTCTTCCTCCCCCTCTTCATCGCTGGACTCCTGCTGCTCCCTGATTATATCGGCGTCGTCGAGGGTGCCCTAAACTGGTATGTCATTGTCTGCTGCTATGTACTCCTCATACGTG
>CABFOV010000479.1:132780-179461 GCA_902141375.1 Timema poppense
CCTCAGGGCAAATTCATCAGCCTTCCTCTGCATCATCGGTCCGTTTATAGGCACGTTTTACGCTCTATGCTGGCTGAACCACTCCAGCATAGCCTTCTCCAGATTCGCATGCGTCGAACCCTTCAAATTTTTGGACTTTATATTGTGGCCTTCCTTCTGCACTGCATACACAATTTCTTCTCTCATTTTGAGAATAGTGAAAAGTGTCGACTTCGGGATGCCATGCCACCGCGCAATCTCCGTCTTTGTAACCTTCTTCTCATCCACTTCCTGGATGATCTCGTACTTCTTCATGAGCGTCAAGAAGGTCCTCCTTTCACTCATTTCGTCAAAATTATACGTTCGTATCAAATAAAAAAAAATAGCGTGGGTCATCAAAAATAGTTCACAAAATCCAACCAAAAACGTAACCAAATTAAAATAACAATGTTAAACAATAGCATGGGTCGTCAAAAATTGTTCACAAAACAAAAACAAAATAGTAACCAAATCGAGATAACAATGGCAAAAGCAAGCCTGGTGCTTGATGTAGCGGCAGTCGCGCGCGGGGAAACATTGTCTTGCTTGTGGGAGGGGGTGGACAGAGTCAAGTGCTATTGGCTGGCATTGATGAGGTGGTGTCTATTTTTATACCTGACCCACCCCAGTTACTAAAAATACAACGTTCACAAAGATAATTGCAACGCAGCGACCTAAATAAATGCAACAAAAACATTTTACAGCCGATTTCCTTAAACTTTTCAACCTTTTTTCCCACATTTTTCACGGTTCCCCAAAAAAGGGTCGTTACTTCGAGAGGGTCGCTATTCCCGGGGTCGTAGAATCGAGAGTTGACTGTATAAGAGGAAGAATGGTAGAAGGATAAAGGACGATGTAGGTTTTTAAATAAAGTGGCCCAGCCAACGGTTAGAAACAATTGATTATCATGATGATTTCTATGACTAGTATTAATCGTGTCCAAGGTTACATTTGGTTAGAAATTAAAATGTATCTATTATTTAATTTAAAAGGGTGATAATAATAAAAGTATATTGACATAAAATGTCCCCACATTTGCATGGAGGAAATATGGGAAAACAAAGAGAAAAATTTTCTCTCGATACACCTTGTCGGGATTAAACTTCCACCAACAAACTAGTTACTTTGAGACTAATATCTTTATTTACGTGGTCACTGATGTAGATCTTAGCTATATTTCCCATCACAAAAGTCATATGTGAGTAAATGTAATGATAAATAAAAAATAAAATTTCTATTAGATATCAGCTTAGCTTAATTTAGTTTGTTTGCTTATATAATTTGTATAATACTGTCTTTACCACATTAAGAATGCTGCATACACTAGTAACATACAATTATAGCTCTTTCAGCTTTAGTCAACACCCAGACGTCCCAAAGAATTGAAAGACAGCCTACCAAACTGATCAACGACTAGACACATTTTTTTATATATTTGGTAACAATTTTTGTTTGTAAAACGTATACAATTTGGATATATTATTTGATGTATTTATTCTCAGTTATAAGTTTAGAGACGCGGATATTTATATGTAACTAGTTTTATCATATTTAATACTACTAATGTTTCACTACATAATATTAAAAATAACAGAGAGTCATAGCGTTAATTTAATTAACTACTTTTCAACATGAAATCCTTAACTTATACGATCCTTTATACTAGTGCGGAGCCTCAATACTATCTGTTGTATTGACTACTTCCTGTATTAAAAGGAAATCTAAAATAGTTGAGTGTGCCCTTCGTCGTTTCCAGGAAGAATAAATGGCGGCTGAGGAAAAATGGTACTTTACGAAGGAACAACTTGCAAATACACCAAGCAGAAGATGTGGTTTCAGTGCAGATAGAGAATTGTCATCTAGACAAGCTGCTGCACATTTTATTCAAGATATGGGACAAAAATTACAAGTGTATCCTTTGTTAAGAAAATTTGATGGTGGGGTGTTGTGAGTGTGCACATTTCCGTCTTATATAAATGACTTCATCTTTTGTGTAATTCTACTTTCTAATTTAGCTTTAATCTAGAAATACTAGCTTCTCCATAAATCCTAGAATTTGGTGAGTGTAATGGTTCACTAATATATTCAACTATTTGAGATAAAATATTGAAAACATTGCATGGTGTATTTTCATTTTATACATGCCACGCCATATTGATCATGTGATTTCTTAGTTTGGTACGTAAAATTTAGTTTTGAGTACTTGTATTCTTATTCGTTTCGGAATGGGGGTCGTTCTCTCTGTGTTATCTTGATATACTTTTGAGTTTTTTCTTAAAATTCTGCATAAGCTTATCAAGGGTACAGTCCTAATACGTTTTAAGCATTTCTTTTAATTAGGTTCAACAAATTATAGGCCTACATGTTTAACATTAGTATTAGCTTGGCCTTTGTTACAGATTTCAAGTGAATCCAAATTATTATCTCTCACCGGGTTCTTTAAACTAAATACTCTGTCAAGTTATGTTTTTTCATCTAAAAAACTTAAAAAACACTAAAAAATACATCACACGTTTGGCTCTGAGTTAATCTATTAATATTATGATAAATTATTTTTATTTATTGCATCAATAAATTAAAACATCCTAAATTATCTTGCACTAAAATACTGTGTTTACAGGCACACCATTTTCATTCCTCATTAAAAAATATTTCAATAATAGTGTATCTCTGGAAATTCCATAGTGTGAGCCCGCATTTGTGATATATCGGCCGAACAGTCACTGCTGTCAACAGTGATAGTGCCAGCATTTGTGTATAAAGGGTGTCGTGGTCACCGCTGGTCATTGATCTCAATTTTCTAGACCAGAGCTGCTACTTATATATTCAAGTAGCTCTTCCTTTGTCCTTGTGAGGCTGAATTTAACACCGCTTCATACTCGCAGCTTCACAAAATTTTGGAAGCACTGGGATTGAACCTGAGACCTCTGAATCTGTTGTCAGATATTACATTTCACCATAATCAAACTTAGATCTATTGATCATTTAAGGTTAGGTTTTGTTAATTTGGGTTAGTGTTTATTTCAAACATATTAATTATTCCACATTAAAATAGCTAATGTAATTTTAAAATATCACGTTGATAGAAAAAAATGCTTGCGGCTTTCCCATCGTCTATCCACACTAATGCTTTAAAACAAAACATGAAGGGCTTAGAAGCCAAGGGGTACAAGTGACCAAAAATTAATTTTGAGGAAAATACGTTTAAAGTTAGGTTATAATCAATCTCGTTATCACCAATGAAAAAAACAAAGGGAGCATTGAAATGTGTTGTGGTATCTTAAACTGGTGCATATTTAAGTTTTATGAACAAAGTCAGCATTGGGTTGCTTTAATAAATTTTGTGATAATTGGGATCACTTGTACCCTTTGGCTTCCAATAAATATGTGAAAAGGCAGTAATAAAGAAAGTTAGAAACAGGCAAAATCCAATATATTTTGAATTTTACTACCAAATGTATTTTGAAACATATTAAAATAAACAAATTGAATGAATAACACTAAAATAAATATGTATTATGAGTCAATGAAGAAATGCTACTTAGTCTGAATCGCTATCAAACACACTATCAAACCCATTATAATATATTTCATTATCAGGAACTTTAGTCTGCAGGCGTCCTTCCTTTCTTCCTCGGCCTTGTTTTCTGGCATATTCACCATTTTTTTGAGGTTTTAGGGAGTTGTAAGACTCGGGATGGACAGGAGGAACGAACAAAAGAAAGTCCTGCTTCATCTTTGTAGTTTGTGGCTTTTATTTTTGGACATTCTTTTTAGCAGTCAGTTTGGGCAACATAGTTGGGACTCTTCCATCTTTTTTTTTAATAACGTATTCTAAGAATTCAAAATCTTTGTTGATTAAGGAAGGGATTGTGGAATAGTGTGATGGGTTTTGTTTTTCAAAGAATAACCACTGCATCTTTTGTACTCCTGTGACATTTCTTACGAAAAATGGCCCAATCACACCGAGAGAAACAAAATCCTGTTCATCCATCCCTGCTACCATGAACTTTATACTGGACTTAGCAATAACATCTTCCCAGTCTTGTGGCGCAAACACTCCTTTCCCAGAAATATTTCTGGTGCGTTCAATAACACCATTTTTTTTTTCACGTCCATTGTATGAGTGACCTGAAAGTAGGAACTTGTGGTCGACAGTCTGTGTGCGTGTGTTGTGAACAACATAGAGCCAAAATTTAACAATGAAGCTTACTTTTATTTTGTCCTCCTGTGTTGTCACTGGACGCAGTCAGATGAGTTACTGTTGATGACAAATTGTTGATAAATCTAACCAAACAGGACATCTCTTGGCATCCCCGTGATACTTGTCCTGGGTGCCACATGAACATACATGCATTTAAACAATAAAAAACAATCAAAACAATTACACAACTGTTGTGTTAAGTAGTTTTTTAAACCACTAGATTGCAGCACCTGTCAGAGGTACAGTTGTATCTCTTGGCCACCAAACTTTTACATTTATCTCGTTCCTGCACATGTCACTTGTACCCCTTGGCGTCTTGGGTGTTACTAGCGATAAAAGTAGGTTAAAATACATTTTGATGCAAAACAATTCATTCACAACAATAAGACCAATAGTTTTCCACATAACTAAAGTAGCCCTATGACTTATTTGGTGCTGACTGACGGCTATGAAAAGTTACCAGACCAATTATGTATCCCTACATTGAACCATATGATCTACAAAAACATGTGTTAAGCAGCTTTCACTTTTGACAGTTAAAATTTAACAGATATGATAGTTTTATTTATTTTTTATTTATTGTTGACCTTGATATGTTGATGTTATGCCTAATATTAGTTATTATTTTTTTCTATAATATTAAACAATTTAAAAATATTAGCATTTAATCCCATATTAATTTTTATTATTATTATTAAATTAATTTCACTACATCAATTTTTTTTACAATTATAAATAATTATTTATTATTATTATTATTATTATTATTATTATTATTATTACTAACATTATAAATGTGAAAAATCTGAATGTGTAGTATTACACAGAGAAAAAACCACTGGCTTGTGCCTTTTAAGTGTTTTCCAATGGGGTTGCAAGAACTTCTTTTACATCATATTCCTCGTCGTCTTCATCCTCTTCAGCCAGGTTAATGATGATAGGTGGAGATGGATGGGTCTCACTTGAATCCATTTTCATCTCCCGGTCCCAATCTTCTTTAGTAAGTTTCTCACAACGGTCAATTTAACAAACAAAAATCAATACCCTAGAAAATATGTGTGGGCCTATAAAATAAAAAGTACACGTTAGGGCCTACTGACAGATCAAAAGCTATCTTAATCTAAAAATATATATATTATATTCACTACTCTTAACCAGAGACACTATAGTATTTTTTTTATTACACTTAAGATTTTTTTTTTAATATTGTGAAATCCTAAAACTTGAGGTTTACCATAAAGGGCAACACAACACAATCTTGGAGCTAAAAGATATATTTTATAGCCTTGATACACAGACTTAAATTTTCAAATAATATATATTCAAAGGTCACTAAAAACCGTTTATTTTCCAAGGATAACACGCTCACACACCAAACTAATATTCACAAAAGAACACACTGATTACTAAGTAGTCGAATTAATATTAAAAAAAAGATACTGTCTTATTAAAGTTTCCAAAAAAAATTATTAACAGTGGCATAGACAAGCCTAAATACTCAGTTATAAAATATTTTGTTCGCTTCAACTTGTAGACACATGCACATGGTTTTTTTTTAACTGTGTTTTAACGATAATTCACTGTTATAATGTATATTTAAAATTGTTCGATTTTGGTTATGAGAATAATCGTTTTGTTTGCATTTGCTGTTTAATTCAAATTAATTATTAAAAGCAAGAGCTCTGGTCTTAGATGCAAAAAAACAAATATGGCCACTGAATAGAAGTCATAATTCCATGATAAAACGTCTCTTTGTTTAATTATCATCACATTTTATTTTCATGGTTGACATGTCTACATGAATCTACATTGGTTACTGTCATGCCCTTTTAGTGGTCATAAAGGTTTGAAATTATGCGATACATCATTCTTATGGTTTTGGTTATTCCGAAAATGTTGTGGACCTACTGTGCGCTATTTAAGCGTTAAGTACACCAAAACTAATATGTAAAAAAAAAGTTTTTTTAAGCACCACGCTGATTTTAGAACACGAAAGTTATATCTGGCCTTGTGGTTTACAATGCAACACTCGTATTATCCTCCAGACGTGGCAGTTTATTTTTTTCTTTAGATTTTATTGTTGTCATGGCAGAGAAGGCTTGCTTGCACAAATAGTGGAAGCGGAAGAATATTTGAAGTGAAGTCTTTTACACCCCTCAATTTAATAGCAGCAACATTGTATTTGATTTCCGATAGTCGTACTAGTTCATAAACAGAACTTTTATTTCCCCGTAGGGCAAAGTTAGCTCTATATCTGGTTTTATGTAGCCTAGTAATTTAACTTGAGCTGAGGCTGAGCGTGAAAATGGGTTGTTGCATTTTTTATTAAAATGTAGCTATTTATTTAATTTGTTGTTACCAACCTTAAAGTTCCCGAGAGAGATAATTGAATCCGCGAGTCTAGTGGTGGGCCACCACTTAGTCGACCAAGGGGTGGCAATAAATATGACTCGCATGGAAACACAAGTTATTACAAAAATAGAGTGCCATTTAAAAAAACAACTTAATTTTACTACAGTAGATTTAATTTTTAAAAAACCTTGGTGGGCTGAAAAAAAAAGACACTGGGGTTGCCATTTGGACACCCCTGCACTACACATTAATAACACCAATGTGCTTGAGATGAGGAAAATTGCATTTAAAAGAAGTGTATCCACTTTTGTGTAGACAATCAAATAGCAAAAATTGACCCGCCTCGGTGGCGTAGTTGGCTAACGCGCTAGTTGTGTTGAGCTCAACTGCTGAGGACGGGGAGATCGAGGTTCAAATCTCGGTCAGGTGAACTGGAGGAGGTTTTTCTAAATGGTTTTCTACTCTCCCTCCACGCAAATGCGGGTTCACTTCCTCTAATTCAACCTTCTTCATCTCTAGCACCGACCTCGGTGGCGTAGTTGGCTAACACGCTAGTTGTGTTGAGCTCACTGCTGATGATGGGGAGATCGAGGTTCAAATCTCGGTCGGGTGAACTGGGGGTGGTTTTTCTCAATGGTTTTCCACTCTCCCTCCACGCAAATGCGGGTTCACTTCCTCTAATTCAACCTTCCCAATTCCTAATCCACTAGCATAAATTAGTACTTAATGCGTATAACCCGAACAGGTAGGAAGACGCGGTGCTAAATAATAATAATAAAAAAAGCAAAAATTGGTCTCAGTACACCTGACCAGGATTCATATCCCGGTCTCCCGACCATTTGCAGTTGGCCATTTCAAGACCATTCAGCCACCAAAGCGGGTCGTAGCAATTCATAGTGGTGTTTCTTGTGCAATCAGAGGCACCTTATGTTGGTTTGTCCTTGACTCTTTCTCAGTACTCAATTATGTATCAACACAGCCATCGTGTACATGCACCGGTTCTATGTGTTCCACTCGTTCACGCAGTTCCACAGGCACTCAATGGCGGCGGCGGCGCTCTTCTTGGCCGCAAAAGTGGAAGAGCAGCCTCGCAAGCTGGAGCACGTCATTAAGATATCACACATGTGCCTGCACCGTGAGCAGCCCACCATCGACACCAAGTCGGAGGTACTTATCTTAATCTCACTACCACTCACTCTTATGTGTTGAATTAAGAGGAATTTGGGTGTAAAACCAAACCATCAAAGATGGCCAGCCAATGAACTTTTGATTCTCTTGCAGCAATACTTGGAGCTGGCTCAGGACCTGGTGTTCAATGAGAATGTCCTGCTCCAGACACTCGGGTTTGATGTTGCTATAGACCATCCTCACACGAATGTGGTGCGCTGCTGTGAACTGGTGAACGGTAAGTCATGCTTGTCTCGCCCTCCTGATGCAGGTACAGTATTCTAGTTATTCTTACAAGTACAAACACGATTGATTATTACGTTCACATCTCGTGGCAAGTGCAGGCAAAATTGATTGATTCCTTTACATTCACAACTTATTACGTGTTCAAACATGATTAATGTGATTACACACATATATCCTGGCTAGTACTATTTTTTTAAATTCTGTTTTAACACAAAATATATTAATGACTAGAGATATGGAAAAGTTGGGTTTATTTTTTAGGGGTAAAGTGGTGTTATTTTTCTCAAAGCGGGGCTATTATTTACATGATGGCTACAGACAGGGAAAACTTAGAAACGTAGGGGAATTTTTGGATGACAGGGAAATGTCAGGGAGTATAACTAAAAATAAGAAAGTCAGGGAATTAAAAATTATTTTTAATAATTGCATTAATTTTGCAACTAAACACTAAAACAAAAGTTAATAATACCTAAATAAAATAACATTTAATTTTTTAATATGTGATAAATAATAAATAAAACAAGTCATCCACCATTCAAACTGGAAAAAAGTAGTTGGGGAAAATTGAAAAATGTTGCCTGGAATACCTGGGAAACTCGGGGAATTTTGTAAAATATGTTTTGTAGCCACCCTGTATTTACTTAAATATGAGTCAAATTAGTATTCGTTAAAAAAAAACTAAAATAAAACTCTATATTTTTCTTTCATATTGAGTATTTATCTGTTTGTTAACATATTCATAGAAAAATCAAATATAAATACGTACAAAACATTTCAAGCTTGGTAACATCAAACTCAATATCATTATCTTCGAGTCTTACAAATAGCATTATCGAAATAATCGATTATCAACTTAGGCTTAGACAAAACAATAATATCACAGAAACATGTTATAGAAGACTAAACTAATATCAAGGAAGAAGATATATAATTTTTACAAACATGATCACCTGGGTAGCAAGGTCCATATTTATTAACATAATATTTAGCACCGCGTCTTACTACCCGTTCGGGTTATACACTTTTAAGTACTAATTACTCTAATGGATTAGGAATTGGGAAGGTTTAATTAGAGGAAGTGAACCCGCATTTGCGTGGAGGGAGAGTGGAAAACCATTTAGGAAAAACCACTCAGTTCACCCGACCGAGATTCGAACCTCAATCTCCCCGTCCTCAGCAGTCGAGCTCAACACGACAAGCGCGTTAGCCAACCACGCCACCAAGGCGGGTCATATTTATTAATGTTCTTGCTTGGACCTAGTATGAAATCTTTTAAAGGTTGTAAACAAAGACTCGATCTATCAAAATTTAGGTATCGTAATGTGTAAAAGTAGAAATCATTATTTTTAATGCTAACCTAGATGAAAAAAAAGCTTAAATATCCCGAAAACAGTCATATTTCCTTTGATCCATTTTATACCCATAAAATAAGTAAAAACTGAATACTATTCGTATAAATGGCAGCCCTGGTATAGTGCTATCATCAGTGTTACCATGTTGGAAATTATATTGCATGATGTGATATTTGCCAAATTACAAAGAAATGGTGTTTATTTAGAAAAAAAAGCTTAGCGCCATGTTATTCACATGAAAAGAGTGGAATTTGTTTAAAAATTTGTTTTATCACAAATGCAAATTTTGCATCTGCCTATTAATTACTCATCCCAAGTGAAGAAGATTGCATTACTGGAAAATTTCTTTAGTTTTTTCTAAAAATACACAAAAATATAATTAATTTTACACCCTCTTGGACCATCTTATTATTTTCACAGACAAAATAAGTATTAATATTTGTAAGTTTGGGTTTTTGCGGTGATATACGGTAATAAGGTGTTCATAATCTATTATACAACTATATGGTCAAAAATCATAACTCTTGTATATTTATACGGGACATTTTCTATATTTAAACATCCATACAATCCTGAATTCTAGCTATAAAAAATAAATAAAATATTTATAGATATTAACTATCCTCAATGGCTTGACTGATTATATAAAAATAACTTTTAGTTAATAAGGTACCAGATACCTGAAACCACTGCAACACATTTAAAAAAACTGTCATGTTTTTGCCCTCAATCACCCTATCTAGGCTTTGTTCATCGAGAAAATATATATATATTTTTTTCCTAAACATAATATTATTTTTGCTAATTTTTTTGTGTGTGAAGCTTTTTCAAGTAGACTGACAAATATGTTTTTACTAGTAAATACTAGTAAAAGTAAACAGCACTAGGGCCCATCTGGTAACATTTGTCCATTTTAATAAGTTCTACTATTATTGTTGTAAATATATTTATTCATTTACCAAGTATTTTCTATCAAGTGTTGGTGACTATAAGATTGCTTATAGAAAGTGCACTGATATTATTGGGGACAGGGGAAAGGGGAACTCACATTGATAAAACTACCATTGCACTCGTTTGGAATTCAAACCTCAATCTCACTGCCACAGATAATGTTTTATATTCCAGACGTGACAACTATTAGAAATCTGTAAGCCATTTTTTCAATTTCTGGGTGGAAATCAAGGTCAACAACTGTTGGAAAAGGGGAAGGGGGGGATGTTGTAGGAGACATGGTTAAAGAAGGTATAGAAAGGAATCTCTCTGTAAAGCTGGTGTAGCATGTAGCTCGATGGAAGACTATATCAGTTACACCTTATTAAAAAATGTCATATGCACATCTTAAAAATATGTCTGATATTTGTAAATTATGGGATAGTGCCAAAGTCCTTAGCCAGGTCCAAATGAAAATAGAATAAAAGTGAACCATTGTCTTGTTCATAAGAATAGGTACTAAACCTCTCGCAAAGAGTATTGCTATACTAAAATATTAGTACATCCATGGTCTCTGCTGGCATGATACTAAAACAAATGGATGCCATTGCAAATTAGATTTACGCAATAGGTGTGTTTTGATGCATATAAGTGGTGTTTGTGTGTTTCGTGCATAGTTAGATATTTAAATACTGAGACTAATGAGAGGAGGGTTTGTTGTGTTGACAATATGACACCCTCTATCTGCAAATGTTGGCACTAGCTTCATCAATATGCATCAGCCACTGGGTCATTATAGTTGTATAGTTTGCTTGCGGGTTGACGGCATGGTTGGTTTTTTTACACAGCCATGTTATTTAATGACACTCAGTTTTGTTGGCTGAACTAGATAGAGGGGGGGGGGGGGGTTTGCCAAAATGTTGCTTATAAATACATTCCACTGCATCTGAGAGCGCACAAGTGGAAAGCTGAGGTCAGCCAAGGGTTATCTTCTAGACTCGCTGACTATGAGAAGATCACAACATGCATATATTCTAGGATTTGGTTGAGCCTTTGGAATTTGTAACGAGTTGTCACTATTAGGTGTAGTTTTACTCGAAGGTGTCAATTCTCGCAATAGACTGGACTGTTGATGGCGGGAAGATTGGATTTCGAATCTTGGTCAGCTGTACCAAGTATGGTTTTTCCACAAAAAAAAAAGTATGCTTATTCTTCATGTAAATGTGACACTTCCTCATAATTCAACCTTTATTTCTAATAGATGCATAAAACCCAAACCCGTAGGGAAATGCAGTGACACCACCAAGGTTACCCAACCTCCAGTTAAATACCGATAAATTTTTTTTCTTAAAATTCATCCTAATCATCTTTTAAATAATGTAGGCCTGAGCTTTTAATAATTCCTGATAAGGAGGTAAAAAACACAGTATTTTGGAGACTCGTCTTACGAGGCAAAGTCAAGCCATTCTGACTTGGTTAGAAAAAGGGGAGAGGGGTATATTAGAGCTCTATGTAAGAGCTTTAATAGCTTAAGATGGCCCCCTAAAATCCTTTGGGATATTCGAGATTTGAAGATATGGAAAAAAAATCAATTTCCTTTGAATTGTTTTCCTATAGTTATTACGCTTACTAGTGACTTATATCAACATAATTATGAGCAACCTGCTTTTGGACCGTTATTAATGTATCGTGGTGTGATGTATGTACAGCCAAGCGTAGAGGCCCCCGCCCCCTAAATTATCTTTAGGGATTTTAATGCTCATAACCTTGTGTGGGGGTCTAATTTCACAGACACCATGGTAGTGTGGCAGAGAATATTTTTGTCTCGGGTGACTGATGTTAATGAACACCGGGACCCAAACACTGTTTTTCTTATATCACTTAGTGTAACAAAATCAAAATTGAAGAGAAGATTCCAGATTTGTAAATAAAATTGATATCTTATTTTGAGAAAAAGGGAAATCGTCTCATCTATTTTTATAAAAAATACCCTGCTTGTGAATATTTGGTATTGGGTGCAGTTTAATTTGCCATACATTAAGATAATATAGGAGTGACAGGAATGGATAGGAGGGTAATCGAAAGGGTGAAAGGAATATTTAAGGAGTAGTAAGGGCAGGACCGGATGGTGATGGTCATGTGAAGAGACGATACAAAGATGCTGCTGGATATTGAAAGGAGGGGCAGGAATCCAAGAGGAAGGTCAAGGGACAGGTGGCTGAAGGGAGTGTGGAGGAGAGGGGACAAGAATGGATCATAGCGGAGGTGGAGAGAATGGAACCGTTGGAGAGGCTTATATTCTAAACAGACCCGACCAGTGGCTGGAAGCTATTCATGATTGGTGATGATGATTTCATAAGGATGGGATGTTCATTTAGTAAATAAATGTATTTAAAAAAAATATGTTTCCACTCACACATTTAGGGGTATTTTTTCCTTGGAAAGAGGGGGTAGAAGGTGTACATAGATAATAGAGGGAGCAAGACGGAGGTAGTATGGCCATTTAATGAGGATGGAACAGGAAAGGATGCCAAAGAGAAGGATGGAAATAAAGTATGTAGGGAAGCTATGGCAAGGGATCAGATAAAAGAAAGTGTGCAATTGAGAGGAAATGCAATTAAATGAGACTGGATAGAGGAAGATGGAAGAATTTTACTAAACTGACCCGGCCGTAGAATGGAAACAGTTGAAGATAATGATTTCATGTAGGGACATACTCCTAAGACATTTAAACATGTAAATAAAATAAAGCCAGGCTATGGGCCAGTTTCATAGTCAAATTTAGTAAGCCTCAAGCGCGGCGCTACACTAAGTACAAGACGACACCTACCTAAACTCGAATGGAATGGGCCGTTCTCGCATAGTAAACTGGCCCATTCCATCCTGGTTTAGGTAGGTGTCGTCATGTACTTAGTGTAGCGCCGCACTTGAGGCGTACTAAATTTGACTATGAAACTGGCCCTATGAATAGTTTGTAATAATTAACTCATTATTGCAGAGTTGTAAGTGTATTTACTGCCTAAAAGTTGTTTTGATGTTGTGATTTAGACAATTACCAAACAACGCCCGCCTTAATATTAGCTTAGATTCGCTGTCTTCATTGACAGATATAGGTGCTAGTCCTATTACATTAAAAAATTAGTCAAATTTAAACTTACACATAACAAATTTTAAATCCTTCATAAATAATGTTATATGGGTAATTTTCAGACCCTTGCGTGTTTGTATTTATTTTACAGAGCTTTATTTAATGTCAAAAAGTAATTTTTACCTATCTTGCATTTTGGATATATAAGTATTTGGAGTTTATCTGAAGTTTTATCTAGTAATTAAATATGTGTTGAAATACTCTCTTGATATATACACCTTATTTAAATCTCTGCTCTTAACACTTCGATGCGGGTAGTTGTTAATTTAAGAAAGCATTAACTTAACTTTGAATTTTAATATATGGAAACACATTCTTATTTAATTTGTATTTAAGAAATTGCTGGTGTTTCTTATTACTGGCGTTGCCTCGATATATTTAATATTTTTAAGGGTTCCTTTGTTTTGTTTTTTCTAGCTTTATACAATTCTATACTTACAGGTTTACATGAAATTATTGTTTTCCATTTACCGTTTTAACACGTGTTTTTGTCTGTGATTTTAATCGTTCCAGGAAGTTTATATTCCGAGCGTCATCACGTTAATATGGGCTATAAAGAGGTTCCTCATTATTTAGTAATTTCACAAATTATAACCTTTCGTATCATTCTCAGAGATGTCAACCAACGCGGTGCCGTCGCTGATTCTTGGGGTCCTCAAATGGGGTTTGATTGAAAACATTGGCCTCTCGTCATTGTCACATTATGTCTTCCACTTTCCTACCTCTCATCCTCTCTCCTAACTCTAAAACACGTTTACCATTTTCCAGATCTAAGAAATAAAATGCAGTGATCTTTTTTCAGATTCTCAAATCAACCATTTACATAAAAGAATATTATTTTTAATCTGTTATCAGTTACTAAAGTTTTTCCGGAAAAAAAATATGTAAATTTGTTACAATGTAAGAAAAAATAAATAAATTAAGTCTTATGAAAATATATAATACTACTTTTTAATTTGTTTGCATTACATTTTATACTCACAATTAATTATGAGTTGAGGGTGTTTCAGCCGTAGTATAACTGGTATGTAATATTTTTATAAGTATTAAATTTAATAAATATATTTATTCATAAAAACTTTATACTTTTTACTTATCTTATAGTTTAGTACTAATCATCGATTTCTAAAACTTGAAAATTTTAATTTCATTTATATTTTCAAATCTTCTGGTTTTTTTAAATAATTATTTTGAGATTGTGTCAGGTTGAAATACCCTCTGTCATAAAATTAGGGGTGTGCAAAACTAATATCTATCCGAATTATGGAAACATTTTGGCGCCTGTCTCAAAACCTAACGAGTTATTTTATCTATTAGGATATTCCAGGACTAATGAATGGAATAAACTATTAAGCTTAAAAAGAATGCCATCTTAATATTCAGCATAAGCACACTTTTTTTTTTCTTGGCACCAGTTTGGGTTATACACCTATGTACTAATACCACTGTGCTAGGGATTAGGTAGGTTCAGTTAAGAGGAAATGTACCTGCATTTGAATGGAGGGAGAGTGGAAAACCATTTAGAAATAACAAACTTCAGTACACTTGACTGTGATTGAACCCTGTCTTTGACAGTCTAGTTTATTGTGAAAAGTGATGCCTTAGACCATGCAGCCACCAAATCTGGTTTATAAAATATTAAACTGTTCATATTTAATAAGGAAAATGTTTTGTTGTTAAAACTAAAGAATTTGTTAGCTAAACAAGAAAATAGTTTTTAGCCGATATTAAATCTTGGTGTCTGTTCTTTTAATGGGGTTTAATAAAAACTTTTTAATTAGATCAAAGGCTATATCATAATATGATTATTTTTTCTTTTGGGTTTGCCATTTTTCGATGGGGATTAAAAACTTTGTCAAACAGCATAGAAGAATTCCTCGCACATCTCTCACAATAAACTACCATTTTAGGTGCCTTATAATTTACCTCAAAATTAATCAAATCCAAACATATTTGAAATGTAAAGCAATATCTTGAATAAAATTTCCACCAATGTGTCTTATCTGTTTTTGGGGATTTTCTTACAATAACGGTGTTGGGAGGAGGAAGGTATGATTTGGAATAAATGTACCCACATTTATGTCAAAGAGAAAGAGACCGTTTAGGAAAAATTTCTGCCAAAACACAGTTCGGCTTCAAACCTTCATCTCCATATCACTGACAAACTAGACAAGACAAGCTTGACCTTTAGTCTACTTGCCTGTTGATGTAAGTTTGTTTTATTAAACAGTTTAATATCCCATACACAGCTATAATGGAAAAGGACAAACATAAATAAACATTTTTTTAGGAATTATGTTTGTATTTTACATCTGCATCGTCATCAAATATTCAAAAGAAACAACCAACAAAGCTTATTTATGACGTTCATTCGGGAGGACATAATTAATGCCTTCATTGAGTTCAGTATAACTGATAACTTTCTGCGACATAGATTATAATTATTTTAAGTGAAAGCTGTTTCGTTTTTAAAATGAGCTTAATTTTTTCTGCAAGGCTGGTTATTAATAACCTAGTCTTGACACCATAGCTCAGTCGTAACGTGTCTTTCCATTGAGCTAAGTAAGGGTCCTGGGTTCGATTCCTGGCATGGCCGAAAAATTGATCATTGATAAAATGTGGGCTTACTCAATTATAGTGAGGGATTAACGTTCAGACAGCTGAGTGTTGTGTCCAACATTTAAATTAGTTTTAAGCCGTGTGCTGATCAGTCTGTTCAGAAAGTTCATGTTAATTATCTAAAATTAAAAAGTGAAATTTTAATAACTCGTATTGGCACCTGACTGGAGCAAAGGTCCCCAAACAATGGCCTGTACAAATATAGTATTTTGGGAATTAAATGTGATTGTGGTTACAAAAAGAATAAAAACTAAGGATTGTTTGTAAAGTGTGTGATAAGAATCTCGGGGGAACTAGGCGAGAGTACATTGTGAAAACAATCATGGTTGACCTCACAATTATTGTGTGGTAGGATATTCCTCTCGAGAAATGTCGGGAGTCACTGACAGGAGCTTTAGGGCTCAGACAAGATGGATAACAGACGATAGAAAGGAAAGGGATAAAAAAGATGACTAGAAACAACTATAGGGAGATGATGCTCACTGGCCAAACAAAGATGAATGATGGTAAAGGTAAATTGAAGTACAAGGAAATACTATTTATGTGAAACAATGGAGCTGGGGGACGTTTAGAAGCCTTGGATCAAGATATTACAAAGGATAGGAAAGGTCCGGAACATTTGATCAAACAGGAGACTAACCTGGAGGAGTGTAAGATGACAATCGACAGATAATTATAGGGAATAAAAAGGGGAAGGGGGGTCTAGAGACTGATATAAATTCAGAAGATGATCACCAAAGATAAAATTAACTATTGTGTCTTGTCGGCTTTTGGAAAATACCTATCAGTCACTCTTAATGTAATGAATTTATTTTTCCGGTTCTTAATTTTTTATATATATATATATATATATATATATATAAAAATTAGGATAAATTACAATATACAAATAAATTAAACATCTTGTGAATGCGGGGAATGACAGGTCTCCACCGTGGTTTGGATCCCACGTTAAACTGTAGGTCCTTCATTTCATCTCACAATCCCCCTACCATTACACATTAGCGTAAGTGCGTACAACCCAAACAGGTAGTAAGACGCAGTGATAATAATAGTAATAAATTAAATAATTGAGGGTTTAGTGATGGGTGGATGTCTCTCTCGCTAAAGAGGTGAAATGATAGGTTTTCATGTCAAAATTTGGACTTCTATAAATCTTCTGCTATTGATTAGGAAAACATTTGAAGCATTAACTTAGTGTGAACAAATATGTTGATGATATAGAAATAAAACAAACCATTCAAATGTAAGTTTTCTCTTTCTATTCCTTTAACCCCCTTTTCCCAAATAGTTTAAAAATCATAATTATAAATGTTTGCTTAAATTAGGTATGTAATACTAGTGTTAGTGTTGAAGCATTTATTAGTTTGGTAGATGCCCACACCCAGACACGTGAGTAAATCCAAGGTGCCCAGACATTTATCTTTAGATCAAACTCAACAAATAAGGTGTAATGCTACACTTATCAATATTATCATACCTTAAAATAACTGAAAACTATTAAGTGTATTAAATTAAAAAATAAATGTAAACCATTGCAATTGATTTTATCAATTGGTTCAACCTCACTATTATCATCACTATTGTGTCTAAATACTAAATAGTTGTTTCACAAAGATGGCCAGAATATTTATATTAAATGTTTTTTTTAACATTGATGCCGAAAAGCTAACAATAAGCGCTAAGGCTGTTTTCCACCAGACTGACACACTTGTGAAGTTTTATTTACAAGAAAAGAAACAAGGTCTTTCTGCCTCGGTGGCCGCATGGTCTAAGGCGCATATATCTCGATAGATTATACTAGTCTGCTGAAGACTAGATCAGGGTTTGGTCTCTGCTGGGTGCACTGATAGGGGTTTTTCCTGAATGGTTTTCCACTACTACTCGCACACAAATGGGGGTGCACTTCCTTTAAAGTAATTCTTAATTATTCCTAACATATTAACTTCTAATTAGTACATTGGTGTATAACTCGCACGGGTAGTAAGGCGCAGTGCTTTAAAAAAAACTTTTGAATTAAAAAAAAATTACCTAAAATAATGAACAAAAACCCATAAATGCACACAATTATATTAAACATGCATTTTACAAATATAAAATGCAATGGTAAAGCCTTAAACAACTAAATTCTTCTATTCAGCTAAATATAACATTTATTTACAAATAACTACAGAAGTAGTGGCTTCACCTTCCCAACGCAACCCTCTCCAGCTTAGTTACACTATCTCACAAGTAATGTGTATTTTACAACCGTACAAGCATAGAGGATACAAAGCTCAGTTCTTGCATTATCATATCCCAACAAATATGTGTTAGATCATTTATAACACATTGAAAATGTTTAAAAAGTTACTTATTCGTTATGCTTTAAAATGACTCAAGTATACCTCAACTATAAGATTACTAAAAGTAACACATAAGTGACTCAAACAAAGAAAATTTGACTTTTGAGTTCCAAAATTAGAAATAATCAAAAACTATGCAATACATGTTTCTACAAGAGGATCATGAAGTATGATCAGAGTGTATGTAATTATATATGCATTGAATGTGACTTCAAGGAAAAGAGGATATGTCATCAAAATCCGAGCCCAGGTTATAATTAAGTCGAGGAACATTTGAAGGTGGTGAAATAATGTCAAAATAATACAAATATGGGTTTTTGGTTAAGGAATAGGAATATGTAAATTATTCACTTTGAAATGAAATCAATTTAACATATTAGACATATTCATAAAAATGTAGCACTAACATATTGTGAAATAGATTCCATATTTAACACTTAATTAAAATACTCTCTGGCCTAACTCTCTAATCTTGTGTTGGACTAGACTGCTGAAGTTGGAGAGATTGGGGTTAGATCCCGGTCAGGTGCACTTAGTGTGGTTGTATGCTTTCCCTCAATGTATATGTGGGTGCACTTCCTATCAATTAAACCTTCCTATTTTCTAAACCATGAGTGTAACTTAGTACATAGGTGTATAACCCAAACGGGTAGTAAGACGCGGTGCCTAAAATAACTACTCTCTACTATAACCTCAAAGATCACACCACTTTTTTTTTATATAATGCAGGGTTGGTAGACATTAACTGAAAGATAGATCTTGCTACTTTTTTAAAAATGATCTTGCTATTTTTTTTAAATACAAGATATTTACGGTTATTCACAAATTTCCCCCATCCGATTCCTTAACGACCTGGAACTTGCATTAATTTCTCTATTCACTCTACCATTCAACTGAATTCCAGCATGATTGTATTAATTTGATAAGCAAGTATGTATTATATATTCAAATTTTGAGCTAAGCCCATCTAATCTGAATCTAAGATTTATTTATAGTTGAAAAATATAATTTTTTTAATGTTAAGATTTGATACTTAGAATCGGAATCCAAATCTAAATAAGATTCATATTCAAAATATTGAAGGTTATCACCTGCTCAATAGGAACAAAGAACAAATATTGAAGTTCCTTTAATGAGTTATTGTTTTTAAATACATGCAGATTGTTTTATGCAAATACTGTTTTTTTAAGTATTCGAAAACTAGTTTGTTTTCTAAATATTAAAATTTACCAAAATTTTATTTGTAATTAGATTCTAAAATCTCTAATATTAATTTTATTCTAAATCTGCTCACTTATTTTAGTAATGAAACCTGCAAAATTAATTAGTTTAAGTAATTAGTACATATATAAAGATTCGCCATTCTTCAAACACTTAATAATGTTAACTTTGTTTTTGGGTGTTAACACAACTTTCTTTCCTTTTGGCAGTATCGCGATGTAACCCCTCAAGATAAATGAACAAAACAAAAGACACTTGTGTGTGTGTGTGTGTGTGTGTGTGTGTGTGTGTGTGTGTGTGTGTGTGTCCCCTCGTATCCAGATAAGTGAGATGTTACAGAACCACTTTCCCCTCCACGCCTGTCTTTTAAAGCTGTACACTGTCGATTTTCCTTGCTTATATGCATACTCTTTACTGTTGTGGTTCATTTCTTATACATATTAAGTGTCTTAATACGATAAGAATCAGTCTGCCCACTTTGTACATGTACACTCTGAATTTGACGGAAACCACTGCTGTGATACAAATAACCAGGGTTCTACCGTTGTTTTAAAAATTACAAGAAAATAGAAAAGGCTCTGACATAATAGACATGTCTTGAACTTTACTTCGACTCACAATTACTTTTCAATATTTCCTAGAATCAATTTGAAAATCATTTGAGACATTGTGAATTGAAATAAAATCCTACCTTTTTAAATGTTTTGTTATCTATAAGATGTATTAAATTTGATAAAGCACATATTTCTTATGTGATTTTTTTTTATGTAGTGGTTAATTATTATCCATACACTAATTTGTTAGTTTAAATTATGAATACAACAAGAAATATTCTACATTTTATTAGTCTTTAAGATGTGTTTAAATTATTACGTTATTGTGAGCATCATCTGATCTCTCTTTATTCATATAATTTATAAACATTGCAATACTAGGTGTTGAAATTGTTGCAACCAATAAAATATTACATTTTGGTAATGTTTTGATTGTTTTAATTATGTGTTGGGCATGGATCTCGTCACATTTGATAAATAAATCATAAATTTCTTCTTTCAAACATTTGCTTTTAAAAAAAATACGAGTCATTTTTAATAAATTAACATGGCTAGAAAATTGCAATTGATGAGTTTGAAATCACACTTGTTTTAAGTGTGCGCTTAATGATGTATAAAAATAATGTAGGCAACAGTTTGAACACCGTCTTGAGATGCATAGTAGTGGTAAGATGGGTCCGGCTGTATGGTGTTGTTATTGGGCAATGGTGGCACTTTGTTTAACGAGGTGCTTTCTCTTCCCGGTCCCGCTGCGGTGCCGCGGCGGGCCCCCCCACCATCACCACTGTCGGACCTGCTACTGACGCTACAGCCAGCAAGGACCTTGCTCAGACATCCTACTTTATGGCGACAAACAGGTGGTGCCTTCACTCCTAAATCAGCTCTCATAGGAGGGCCCAAGGTGTCACCCTGCTGCAAGTCCTCATTCATAAAAAACATATATGTTAATCCTGAAACTCCTTTGCCCATTTAAAAGACGCTAATAATCACACTAAATGTTTTACATAAAAAATGTTAAACGCCGCTTGGTAATGCTTAAGGTAAATAATTTACTTTTCAGTCACCTTTTTTTTTGTATTTATTTTTTGTCTAATGTTAAGTATTGAAGTAACTTAAAACAAAAGGAAAGTTGGGCATTATTTTATTTTGTTCGCTTTTGAAAAGCTTTAAAACTTTTGACATAACTGATGAAAACAAAAAAGTTTTTAAGAAAAACTGGTTCGAAAATAAAATATGTGAAGTCTTGCAGTGTAGTACGACCTTGGGTACTCTTTTAAGTATATTGGGCAGTTGTTACATTGTTGGGTGAATTGTCAGAGCAATGGTAAGGTCGTTGAAAGAAGAGTATAAGATAGTTTATCTCAAGATTATTTCTAAAATAGAACTTTTTATTTAAAAACTTGGGCGTATGTTTTTTTTTCACTCTAAATTGTATAACTTTATTAAACACTGTTCTTTATTGAAATGAATGCAAATATTTTATGGTTTTGTTAATGTTTGTGGTATTTATTTTGTTTCTTTAGGTTGTTGATTAGTTTAACAAAAGTGTGTATTGTTGGCTAGATCACACTACTATTAGCACTTTAGAGCCACGGGGACAGTGACCTATTGCTCCTTCTCCATAGCACGCTTGTCTACCCATTCAGATTATTTGTACATTAAAATAATAGAATGTAGAGGAAATTTGCTGGCATTTTCTTGGAAGGAGAGTGGGAAACAATTTAATATAAACCACCCTCATTACATCTGACAGGAATTCAAACCATAATCTCTGCCAGAAGTATCTATTGAGTTATCAGATGCTCCAGTGTCTTGACCACACATTTATCGATGTTCTTTTGTTTAGGGAAATAAACATATTAGCTTGGAGGAACTTTGCTTTGGTTAAATTGCATTTGAATCAACAAAATTTATTGTAATTTACATTTGATTAATCAATTTCGTGTAATTTACATTTGATTAATAAATTTCTTGGATATAAATTTATGAAAAAATTTGTAAATATAGGTATTTTGTTTTATTGCGCACATGTATTATGAATCCAAAAATGCCAAAGTAAACTTAAAAGTATGGTTTAATGTCCTAAGCTAAGTCAACGTTAGTAAAATCACACATCTCACGAACTGTTGGTGTCACTTTATTAACGATTATCATCTTTTTTTATAATTCTATAGGTTCTCTTTATGTCGACCCCATTTAAAAAAAATCAGGATAATCCAAACTCGCACGTAGTATAGGGAGTACAGTTCACCAATTGATTCCAATCAGGCGTCAATTCCCTATTTTCATATTTCTTCTTTTGGCCCCTTAATTCTCATCAAAACTCACTAATTTGTTATGTCCATTTAATACAAATCGTCATGTATTGCATGTTATTGGTGTGGTTGATTGTTATTTCTTGGGGAATTAATCAATTACAAATGTTATTTCATAAAACCTCTTTGGATAGTTTTGAACAACTTCAAAACTGTTTAGTTATTATACAAATATTTTAAGTCTACTGCCTTGTTCCTGGGGTCATTAAATCAACTATCTCATAAAATTGTCTATTTGTATGAAAAATACAAACGTGCATACGTATTAGGCCATCAAATGTTATTTCTAAAGCTCCTGTCACACTATTTGAGAAAACTTTAAACCTTTGGTGAACAAGGAAGGTTTTGCTTGAGATGATCTTAGAAAAAGTGATTCAGTGTAAGTCCAATATACCTCAATTAAAACAAGTATTATCTATTATTTTTGCCAGCCCTGGATATATTTGAGTTCACCCGGCACCATACAAATTAACAAAAATAGGCTTTAATCCCAAGCCGTCATTATAAACATGTCAGAAACGAGACAATACTTGAAGATTATTACCGCCTCATTGCAGCACAAACAAAATTTTGGATTCTTTCCAACTAGATTGTGATGCCGTATCCATCCCACATGAGGAGCTACATACACACGTACACACACAAGTGAAAGGGACTCTTTGCACTGACACCACCAAGACCGAGTGGCGGGTTTTCTGGCGACCATGGAGGGAACAAACGCTCCATCACAGGGCCCCCTCTAACCTCACGTATGGCCATACCCTCTGAGCAGTCCCATGTGTGCAAGCAATCTGAGACCACCAACCCCTACTAGTCGGCAATACCGTCATCACTGGGTAGCTCGGGAAACCTTCCTGTCCTTTCCCCTGGCCCCTCCTTAGTGGCACCCTAGTGGTGCCCTGACGAGTTACCCCCAGCCGAGATGGTGTACGCTCTACCAACCACTTGGTATGTAGCGGGGGCCCTCACCTTCTCCACTCCCACACAAATAGCTCTACAAGGATTTAGCCGCCCAACCCCCCTGAATAGACAGTCGGGATCACCACCCTACCAAGCTAGGAAAAACTTTGCCCGGGGGGGTGGGGGGGGCGCCAACATGGAGACACGCTATAAAGATCTTGGGCGAATAGATCTGAAAAAGGCAGATCCCATCGGGAGAGTATCCGGGTCATTGCGTAACACCACGATGGAAGGGAGTAAACTACATAACAAATCGAACACTGGCCTGCGTTATTCCCCACAAATAATGACAACCTTATGTTTGGTTGGAGATCATTTAATGCCAATGCACAATTAGTAAATGTTCTACACCAGTGGATGTAAATGCGGCCAATCAACATCTTTCAAGACATGTTTGAATTTCTAACAACATTTTCATTCTTGTTCGTTTTTGAACATGATTTGATGAAAGTTAAGTTAACCAAATCTTGTGACAGAGGTTTTAGTACTTAGCACACGCGACTGGAAGATTAAAAAAAAAAATTGTATGCATAAGTCAAACTTTTGCCATGACTTCTGGCAGAGCATATTAAATTTTCATTTTGTTAACACACATTATACACTGGTAAAAAATTAATTATTTGAAAAAAACTTTTATTTTTCATATTATTTATCATAATTGCTTTTATTTTATTTATTGATAACAAGTAATTAAGCTGAAATGTAGTTGTTTAATCTACAATAGTATTCCATCCATATGTCTTGGTCTTAGCCTGTTAATTGTTTCTGTTGGTTACATAACTTTCTTGAAAACTAACATAGCTTTACTATCCACAGCAAATCTTCTCATATTCATTTAGTTTTTGTTTTACATTGTTCACATTTTCTTGTTTTAGCTATTTAAGTTTCTTTTCTATTTACAGCTGTACGTAAGGTTTGTTTCGCTTGATTGGTGTAAGCGGTGTTTGGAAGAACTATTTGTTCACATTTAGCATATCAAGCGCACAAGGATTCTCTCTCTTGTACAGTAAACGATTTTTCTATTAAACTACAGCAACATTGGTTCTGTTTTTGTCACCATTCATAGTAAATAGTGAGTCTCCTATTTGATTTTGATATTTTCATTGGCTTTTGATATATCTGATAAAATACTATTATAGTTGACCTATTTAAAAACTACTGTACAGGGTGGAATCTTTGTGTGCATGGAGAGCATTAACCTAGTAGAACAATGTCACTAAAATTATTCTAAATGTTGTTCTCTCTTTTTTTATAGTCTCCATCTCACCACCATGTGTTTACAGTACAAACCAACTCTGGTGGCATGCTTCTGCATTCACTTGGCCTACAAGTGGTCTAACTGGGAGGTCAGTTCTACCAATTAACAAAATTATAATCTCAAAATAAAACTCGCTATCCTTGATGGGAAACGAGAAAAGGACAGCATTTTCGCAGGTTTTGTTTCAAACCATTTTCTCAGGTTTTGTTTCAAACCATTTTCTCGGCACAAATAAAGAAAATATTGCTCCTGTAGAAACATAGTCTAATTTTCTTAACACGTTGAATATCTGTCATGAGCAAGCGGCAATTAGATGAGAAACTTTTCAAACGAAGGGAAAAGGTTGTCATCAAATTCCATAACACCCTAAACAGGTTTCCAGTAACTGTTATCAACATGTGAAAAAAATTATACTCTTATGTTTCTACTGGAGAAATATTTTATTTATATTTGCCATAAAAATTGCAAAAATACTGCCCTTACCTCACTTTTCCTATGTCCCCAGGTTTAACAAAACGAGGAGTTGGCAAATATTCATTTCCTCGCATTATTAGTTTAGTTGTAATTTCATTAAAATGCTGACAAATTACAAATTTACTGCATGGTTTTTTTTATGTGAAGGGATGCATGGAAAAGATTGAAATTGTAAATGTTTAAGAATCATAGTCTTAATTATTATCATTATTAAAAATGAAGTTCATTGTCTTGCATTATTTTTCAAGCTCTAAATATGAAATAAAATATGTTCTCTGTGAGAAATTTGATACTCTTTGTTTCTTATAACTAATAACTAATTTGTGCTGGTGTAAGTATTTACTAACCTTAATATAAACCTCAACGGTATCTTAATTATTTATAGAAATTATACAAATGTCCCTGAAACAAGCTATTAGAAAATACCAGTGACTTCACTTATAAATTTTAAAAAAATCTAATTTTTATACTCCCTCCATTTCCTTTGTGTCTTGTGGGTTTGTACTTACTCGAAAAGTCAAAGTGTATTGGTAAAATACTTTGAAATATTATATATACAATAGAAGTCTGATATAAGGTGGTCCGATATATTGCGGATTCAGATATAACGCGGTGAAGAGTGTGTCTCCTGAAAAAAAAAGAGTAATTATTACTGTATCATTGAAAGACCTACTTGTAGATATTCAGTAAATGGAGCGAATCTGCTTTACCATTTATCACTCGGCTCGCCTCTTAGACCACCAGGAAACAGCCCAAAGCAAGCACCACTGTCCTTGAAAACCAGCAGCCAAATCAGTTACTGCTTGCTAACCCTCACCCTTTTGTCCACTGGTGTAAAGTCAGTCGTACATTTGCGTGGTGTTGTCGTGTTGTGATGTCACAGAAAAGTAAAGCATATTCTGTGAGTGATAAACACCCGCCCAACCTTCTGAAATACTACAGGGGTGAAGTATATCCCCTGACAACTGTGATTTATTGAACTTTTATTGTACAAATTTTTGTTTGAAAAACAAATTAACACTCTCCAATAATCTTGTAATACCAATATATACAACTAGCCTTTGTTTTGGTAGCTGCCCAAGTCAAACGAGGACAAGGTGTGGTTCTGGTATGTGGACAAAACTGTGACCTTGGATCAGCTAGAGGCTCTCTGTGCGGAGTTCCTGGTCGTATTCGACAAATGCCCCACCAAACTTAAAAGGAAGATTATGAGCATCAGTGCGTCGCAGAACCCCGGTGTGCCCGCGACCATGGGCAGTAGCCTCTTTGTGAGTCTTCTAAAACTGTATTGCGTGATTTACCAAAAAACCGCTGCCTTTAGAGCCTCCCTCACTCCCTGGATAACACCCATTTTAGGTAGATAATACACGTGGTGTCTACCAGTCATGAATTGGGATTTTAGTTATTAGAAATTTATTAATTAGCTTTTATGTCATGAATTTTTGCTAGCAAAGTTCATTGTGCAGGTAAGAATAGTTTTTTTCCAAGGTAAGCTTAAATTTACAACTACCGCCCAGCGATGACATAGTTTAGAAATTAAATATAAACAAATTAGTAAGAAAGAACACATTAAAGGAAAATCTAGGATTTTTATTGGAATTATGTCTTCCTATCTTCTTTTTTTAGGCTATGAATATTTATGTGCAAGTCATTAAAAGGGATGAAATATAGGTTTATAAACTTTGGTGGACACCCCCATATAGCTCAAACCAGATGTCGCATCGTGGTGCGGTTTTCTGAATTCTACATTGGAAAACTGAGAAATACAGTTCTACCACAACAAAGTTAAAAATTAAAACTATATTACAATTAAAGAGTTTTAAATCTATACTAATTTTGTTGTTTGCAACTAGAATAATGCAGAATACCATACTATGATAAATTTTCCAACTCACACATAATTGTGTATATAATATCCCGGCTGTGAGGCGGGCTCTGAAAGGGTTTTGTTACCACTACTGGTAGATTCTTAGGAGTTCACTTTGATGAGAGGTGTTGGTAATGAATGTTGGCTTGGTTTAGGATGATCCCCGCAAGTGTCGTCTCCCTGAAGGACAAGAGGGCTCTTCCTCTCACGTGCAGAGGCCTCATTCTGACAAACAGGGTGAGTTGGACATCCTTAATTAGAGAACCTGGGGAACACTGCTTCATCAAATAAAATGTTATATTTCAGCATTAAAAGTGGGAAATAGACACATTTTTCCGGCAAAAATGGTGGGGGGTCAAATTAGCTAAATTTGAGTGGTATTTATGAAAATATATACAGATGTATAAATATCAGTTTCACATCCTAATACAGTTTGGGCTATATGCAAATATAAAAATTAAGGCTAAAATTTTTTCTAATTTAATTTTAATAATTGCCTTCGGTCACATTTATCATATGCACTTATTTTACTTGTTCTTTTACAAATTCTCTTTGGTCAAGGGAAATAAATTTACCAATGATATGGTCATGTAATGAGGATGGAAAAGGAGAGGATACCAAAGAGAATGATGAAGATCAAGAAAGAGATGAGAGGAGCAGATGACAGCATGTGTAAAAGTGAGAGGAGAGGTATGGAAGAGATTAAAGGAAGAAGAATAGGATAGAAGGAGGTGGAGGCGTCGTTTTTACAAAGCTTGTTGTTGAATTAAGTGTGGGAAAAGCAAATACTCTAGAGAAGGATCTGGAAAATATATTAACTAAAACCGTATGCAATAAGCAGCACCGTAAAAATAATTTTTTTTAAATTAATCATTGGATCTCTGAAGAGAGCGATTGTATTTGAACTCTTATTTTGTTTATCACTAACCCACTTTTTTCAGTTATTTAAAAAAAATCAGTTTTAGTGAACTTCGGATATAGCGAACAAAATATATGAGCCCATCGAGGTTCATTATAAACAGAGTTGACTGTATTATATTTTTATTTCCTCTTATGTTCATAATTTTTTCCGAGATTCGGATTCATAAATAGTGGATTCAGCTCAACTCTATATTCCATGAATATTTTTTCTAATAGTTATTTTATCCTACCCAAACAAGTTGAGCTAGCCATTAACACACTGATACGATGCCTTGGATGTGGTAAAACCAACTTGATGCCGTCTTTGATTAATCGTTGCGGCTATAAAATTGGTTTCATGGAAATGTAATTCTTCCGTGCATTGTCCTTTCCTCTCAATTATTTGTAGGGTTTGTCCACAGGCTACGTGGCCCCTAGCGAGGATCTTTTCAAGAAGCAACCTCAGCAGCTGGCCCCTGGAATGCCTCGCCACAAAGAGCCCCCGAGAGATTATCAGGAATACCGGGAGAAGAAAGAGCGGGAAAGGCTGGCACAGGCTGCTGCTGCTGGAGGGTGAGTAAACTCACATCGTAGCTCCTTCTGGTTCCCTTGTTTACTTGAGATGCCGAGGAAGGCTTCTTTTCAACAAGATCACTCTTTTGCGGATCTGCCATGGGTGATTTTTTAATACCAGAAACACCAACTAGCACTGACCTACTGAATTACCAGTACAGCGATAATGAAGGGTGTGGCTCATCCCCCTCTCTCTGTTTCGACCACGAGTGTGATAGTTCCTGCACTCGCACTGGTTTCCCATTCAGTTTCGACCTTGAGCTTACTATTAGAACCCGACACCTTAGCTCACTCGGTAGCATGTCGGTCTACTGAACTAGGGGTCCTGGGTTTGATTCCCGACATGGCCGAAAAAGTATTGTTGGTGAAATGTGGGTTTACCCTTTCGCAGTGATGAGTTAGTTAGCGGGGACTGGATGTTGTGCCTGTCCTAGCCTATAAGGTATTTGAAGCTACGACAGGCTTAGCCAGCCGGTAGTGGGAAATATATGGCTTGAATGAAAAACTGAGCCAGTTGGAAACAGTAATTGGTGTAAAGGTAAAGGGTTTATTACTAGGCTTGCTAGCTGGCTGATTCCTGCTGGTTGGTCAGTACAGTTACAGTATTTTACATAATAGACTTATATAGGAATCGAACAGGATATATAGATTTTTTTTTCATTGAAAAATGTTAAGCTGCGCATATAATACAAATATACTTCTTGAATGGACATTTTAGTGGAAAATATTTCTCCATATTGGGGCCATTACGGTATTGTACATGCGTAGCTGAGCTTAGACGAGGAAAAGGATCCTTAGGTTATTAATGTAGACACACCAAGTATCATATTCTTAAATTTAAAAATGACACTTGGACATGAGAATCAAAACCAGGACCCTTAGCTTAGCGAGTCACTCATTACCTCTTTGTCCAGTGGAAGCAATGTAAAGTGTAAACAGTGTTCAACTTTTCATTGTAACAGCTATGTTGTTATTTTCCTCGTGTATTTGTATGAGTAATTTGTTTGATAATATTTTATAGAGTTATGCAAAGTCAGATCAAAATGATATGAAATATTCCTGAAGCTGAAATGAACTATGTATATTAAAAAAAACTGTTTGAAAAATATATTCTATGCTCCATAACTATAAAATATTTTATTACAAACATGATTAACATATTTTGTACTAAATTTATAAATTAGTTTATCATTACAACAGGTAATTATTATTTTATATATTGTCACTTGAACATTTAAACACGAGCACAAATCGATACAAATTGGATAGAAATGTGTATTTTAATTTTAAAATATTTTTATCAGCGAAGTTTTTTACTGTTTTATTTACATTTGTTAAACATTGTAAAATATGTCATAAATAAATTAAAGAAATAATTTTTTGTCATTGGTCATGGAAAGGTTAGTATTGGTTATTAAAATACTTTTTGTGTCACATAATAATGATTTTGTGTTCTACAGTTAAATATTATGTAGTTTTTGTTTATTTTCATTCTTTGTAGCCACCAACATGGCCCGGCCAACTTGCATCACCACAAGCCCGGTCCTCCCGGGCCTGTCCCCAAACCCTCACCGGCAGCCGTGCACCATCGTAGTGCTGTGAGCATGGCCCGGGACTTGGCGCGACGTGAGCAGGCGCACGCCCGGGAGGTCGCGCTGCTTGAAACCAGTCCCCACGACTTCATGTTCGGCCCTCCCGTCCGTCTAGACACAGCCACCGCACCTGCCGACCCCTTGGTGACGGAAGTGTCAAATATACTACACAATCATTTAGGAAGTGTAAATTCTAGTGTAAATAATAACTCTATCGGTGTCAAGAAAGAGCCCCAGCCGGACTGGGGCTTTGAGAGTGACGGTAAAAATGTGAGGCACAGTGTTAATCCATCAATAGATATTCCCATAAAAAGACATGGTCAAAATTACGAGGCTTCCCGCCATATGAAAGTGCCGGCTGATCATAATAGGGCGAGCGCAAGTAGTGGTGATACCTCATTGTTCAAAGACCTTGGCGAAGGTCGTTATAGTAAAGATGTTGGAGACCAGCGGAATAAAGATGCCTCTCACCCAGACCAAAGACACGTTAACTTGGCCAATCACCGACCGGATCACATCCGGCATCGAGGGGACCCTCACCGCCAAGAGGGTGGGGAAAGAAGGCAGATGGATCTTCACGAGAGCAAACAAAGGCCAATGCCTATTGTACCCCCTGGCCACCACCTGAAACGAGAGAAGGGGGAGGACACTCCTGACGTGAAGCCACAGCAACCTTCCTCTCGCCCACCCCACGCCCCCCTTCTGGGCAACAAGCCCCGTCCAAAGTCTAGGTCGCCCGGTGTGATGGGCCAAAGTCACTCCCCGTTTGCACCAGCAGGTCACCGAACCAAATCTCCTGGTACAGGTCATCATTTCCGAGGCTCTGTGCCCCACCATCACAGCACTGTTAATGTGAAAACAGAACCTGGAATGTTGAGACCTGATGCTCACACCATCAAGTTGGATCCTGGCGGGAATAGGCCTGAGCATATGACAAAACCTGAGCTAAGCTTGGCAGGAAGGACTGAGCCCACTCATTCTTCTTCTCGTGGTAACCTGATAGGTGAAGAAAAGACACCGTCTTTAAAACGGCCAGAAACCCAAGGAAAACCTCCACTGGCCCCTATTATTCCAGTTTCCATCAAGACAGAGAAAACTGAAAGTGAAGTCGTGATATCCCAGCCCTTACCTCAGACACCAAATTCTAGGCATTTGTTACACCCCAGCCAGAAAGTCCAGACCTCCACTCATGAGAAATCTTCCGGGAGCAGCCATTCCGTCCGGGAATCCCCATACCCTCAAAGGTCCGCCAAATCCTCGAAGCAGCGAACTCCTCCCTCTGCTGGTCGCAAACCTGCTTTGCAGGAGAGCCCCAATATCCCCCACTCTGGAGGGGGTATGACTTCTCCATTCGGCTCTCCTCCTCCCCCTATGCCTGTGACCCCTGGCAAGACGGGATCAAATCTACGGACCAGTCGTCACCGCACTAGCAGCTCCAGCAGTGAGCCTGAGCTGGTGCCAGTTGTCAAGAAACTTGACGATATTGCTGGTTACGAGAATATCCTACGAGAAGCAAAAATGGGGGCCGGCATCAAGCTCCCAGGGCGGGTGCCAGACATAATTCAACCTATCAGAGACCGTAGGAAGGAAGACATTTGTGTAAAGGACGAGTCGGCCCAATCTATGGCAAAGGAGCCGAAGCTGCCAGATTTAAATCGGCCGCCCCCCTCGCAAGACAAGGCCACGATGGAGATGAATATCATACCCTGCCCTTCCCCATCTCCTTCTGACATGGAGCTATCAGACGGAGGTGAGAAGACCATGGCAGAACTAAACACGTCCGTAGAAAGTGTGATAGACGTCACATCTGTGCCCGAACACACAGAAAAACTCCTTCCTCTGATTTCCACACTCCCCGTTTTGCCCGAGTCCTCCGAGAAGAAGTCTTCTGAGCACCACCATAAAGCCAAGAAATTAGGTAAAGAAAAGCACAGGCACAAAGAAAAACACAAAAGTAGGGACAAAGATGATAAAGATAAAAAACACAAGGATAAGAAGCACAAGCATAGAGAGAAGGATAAAGACAGGCATAAGATAGAGAAACCCTCTGAGATGGTAGCCATTGCTGCCCCCATTAAGATCACTATTCCCAAAGACAAGTTGGTGCTAAGCCCTAACATGGAGCAGAACGCAACATCCGGTGGACTCAAATTTAAAATTGCCAAGGAACGGCTCACTCCTCAGAATATCTCATCCAGTGGAGGAAGTCTCAAGATGAAGATCAGCAAAGATAGTGTTATATTCAATAATGCAACTGCAGCACCACCTGCAGAATCATCTTCCCGAAAGCGAGAGCGCAGCAGTCCAGTGACTGAGGTTTCGGCAAAGTCAGCGCGGTTGTCTGGAACTGGCGCAGACGCCTCACGAAGATCCCACCACGCCAAGCAGAATGGAGTGGAGTCATCTACCAGGGGTAGAGGGTCCTCATCACAACCACACTTCAGCGGCAGCAAGGTACGTGGAGGGCCACCTAGACTCGATGTGACACGACCCCCTCCTCCACCACCATTCCCTCCTATGGGATATAATTACCCGCCCCAGTACTACCCTAATTACCAGCCGTTCATGTACCCGCCTCCACCACATCCTGACCAGATGTACCCGCCTACACCACATCCTGACCAGATGTACGGGTACTACGGTGTTCCTCAGTTCCTGTATCAAACACAACCACCTCTACCAAAAGAACCCCCTCCGCCCCCTCTCCCTGTTGGACCACCCCCCAACAAACCTCCCCCTCCACCAGAGTAGAGTAGTGATGTTAACAAATATCTATTTTGAAACTTTTTGAAATTATTCAGCCATTGGGCCACCTCATTTTTAAACATTCTTTTGAAACTGTAAAATGACTTTACAATTTTTACTGCTGGCTCTCCAAATATAACTTTACATTATGATCTCTAAACTTGTAAAATGTTGCCATTAAAAACTTCTAGTTTCAGTGTAAAGATGAAACTCTTATCACAAAACTACATTAGAACATTATCAAATAACATAAGAATATATTGATAACAACTTTTGAATCAAATATATAAATGATGACGTTTACAAAAGAATCTAAACATCTAAAAACATTATTCAATCACACATAAGTTTCATTAACTCTTTACATGAGTACATCAGCCTCACATTAAGCCACTAAAACAAAATTCCAACTATTCCTTGACCGCACTAGAATGGTAACACCCAAGGATTGTATCAATTATTCCAAGCTGGAGCTTAAGGTGCTTGACAACTTGCTTGAAGGATTTTTATCAACTGTCCAGGAGAGATTGGTACTTGTGATATAGCATGTACAGTTGTTATTTAGGACCCGCACCCTTGAGACTGGATGGAAAAATAGTGCATGACTTTTTAAATAAATAAACAAACTCAATTCACTTTCTGTGGTTACGAAGCTATGTATAAATAACTAAATAATCTCTCTTTGTTTTTCATTATATAATTCATCTATACAAATTGGTTTTGTCAAAAGATTTTTGTTAAATATATATATTTATCATTTGTCAGAGTAAGCATCATTTGAGCTCAAAATAAACATTGGTATTACTTTTAAATAGGCATTTGTAAACATTTCTTGAGGATCCTGAGATTACACAATATTCATCCTAAAGGGGGTTACTTTATTGTCCAGCCTAAGACGGGACTCATTTCATATAATGTCGCCTTTTAAATATGGTGACTTTTTGAACAAGCTAAAAATGAAAACTAGAATAAATTAAAAAAGAGTTGGTAGGAGATTTTTAAAAAATAAGGAAGGTTTCAACTAAATCAAAATGTTTTAATGTATAGACTTCTATATGGTATGTTATATTATTGGTTGTTTTATAACATTAGTCCTTAAATCTAGAACCTTTTGTTGTGCCGTATATGTGCTATGTATGTGCTTTGTTTAAGTTGTAAAATTTTATTGTGATACACTATTTTAGTCCATTTTGTTTTGTTTTCTTTTAAAGAAATAGTTAAAGAGCACCTGTTCTTATTCACCTGCATCCGCTAGATGCTTCCTTGTTAGCATGGCAAAACTCTTGTGTTCTTTCCTGAGCTATTATTTTCTTTGTAATATCAATATAAACAATCTATATTACTTCAAGGCGAAAAGAGATTTTTCCTTTTAGAGATATATTATAAATATTTGCCTCCACTGGCCATTTCCTGTGTTTGTCCTTTTACATGTTCCTATCATTCCTTATAATTTTCCTTTTACTACCTTTTGTGTTTTTTTTTGTTTTTTTTCCCCTCTTTTAGGTAGTTAAGTTGTGCGTTTCACGCTCCCTTCTGATGAGTTCTGATAGAATAAAACCTAGATCGGAGTATTGGGCGGTAACGATCTATTTTCTTAAAGAGGCAACCATTACCTTTTTGTCCAATGGCAGCAGTGTAAAGTGTGAACGGTTTTCTTCTTTTCATTATAAAAGCCATATTGTGCTCATTCCCTTTTTATGTTTCTATTTATCATTCCTGTGCCTTCTTCCAAATATGTTACAATCAACTCTTGTCTATATTAATTAGATATGTGCAAGAGCCACACACTCATTTTGAAATGTAATAATAAAATTTATATCAACAACTCTGCTCCCTCAAACAATCATTTTAAATTTTTGTTACATATTTTTAGACAATTTTCAGTCTCACAGAAAATACATATTAAATATGGAAAATTATACGGAAAAATGAAATGTTTTTTGCTAGGGCTGCACAAAGCTTTGGAACAAACATTAGCTTGGCTTCAAAAAAATGCAGATTTTTCCAATAAAGAAAGGTATTGACAGCTAAAATATTCAATTTAGGGTCAATTATTGCCATTTTGGGATGTTAAAAACTAATCTGTCGTACTAAAAATCTGAAGTAATTTAATTCTAAATTGTGGTGGATTTATTAGAATAAAACAGAAGTATTACAAAAAAATATGCTCTTTAGTTTGTATCATGGCCATCGGGCACACACAACCCTATTCATTGTTGGTGCGCTAAACAAGTGCCTTCTTTTACCTATTTCCTTTTATAAACTGAGTTTGAAACAAATTTAGAACCCCTGAATCATTCTAATCTCCCACATCCCTATAATTGATAAACATTGTGGTTGCTTTTTACAATACTGAAGAAATTCAAAAAAATCTTTCTGAGATTTGATGTGAGGTTTTGATATGAAAATATAAGCCTAAAAATAAAAATTGTTGCAACATAATATAAGTTCTCTAGCTACAATTATTTCAACAAAATGTCAGTGACCTTTTAAAAAAACAAAACATATTTACTGTGTTTTGACGGGTTCTTTTTCACCTCATCATAAGAGGAATGGAAACTTTAACATTATAAATTGACGAAATTAGATTTTGCAGGAGTTTATCAAACACGCTTGTGGTAGTAATAGTAGACTAGTGCCAGATGTTGTTAATAGTGAGCTAGTTACTTTGATACTGGACCTGAAACTTTTTATTGTTATTTGTAATTGGAATTATCATTTTTCACCACAAGATAGGATCTAAATATACTAATATCATTCTAGCAACGACTACTCTGTATACAATATTATTTGGTTATTATTACTCCCCTTCCTTTTAATAACCTCTTTTATCTGTCTGAATTCCTATGAGTCTTACATCTTTATTCACAATTTCAAGTCCACATTTTTTACCTAATAGATAATACACCACAAAAAAAAAAGCAAATTTATATAAATCTAGATTCAATAAAAACAGAGGAAATTAAATTGTCTTTATTCTATTCTAATATTCCTGCAAACCTCAAATGGCTCAGTCGATTAAAAACTTGATAATCCAACACTGGCATAGGTTTGCGGTTATTTAGAGGCTTTGTTTGTATTTATTTGTTCTCTCCGAGTAATATAGGTAACTTGTGAGTTAAAACCATTTTATCAAATTCTTACAAATATTGTTCACTTCAAAGTCGCACAGGCCTACTCCAAGGTAAGTATGTGTTTCAAATTTGGAAAATATGATACCTTAATATTTTAAAATGGTATTTCATTTTAATGGTCCCGTTATGTAATCCAATCTACGTTGTTAAGTTGTTGTTTCTCAGTTCTTTGTATTTTTGAATGATTGAAAAAACATTTTAAGTTAAAAAGTATCCCCTATAAGTTGGCTTGTTTATCTTGGAAGAAATTTGATACTTAGTCATTTATATGAAAGTGATTTGTCTAAACTTTCTTCAATCTTATAAATATCTTCACAGCAGCTAAAACTCGAAATAATGGCTGTTTGGCACTCAAACAAAATAATTAGAAGAAACGGCTGATGGAAAGTTTTATGTTAGAGTTATTTACTTTGTAAATTGCTATAGTCAAGAAAGAAAACTTAATTTTATAAATCATAAACTACACCATAGTGGAACAATGCGAAGTAAGCTTGCTAGCTATGAGGGTAAGTGAAGGGTACATATTTAACAACGCTACCTTCCAAAAGAGATCCATTACCAATTCACCAAAGCCATGTTATCGTATTAAAAAGAAACTATTGGTAAATCAAATACATACAAAATCTTTTGAATGTTGAATTCATTATATGCATCACAAACTGATATGTGACGGTTGTCCTCGGTTCAGTCTCGATAACTGAATATAATTCGATTAAGTGAAATGTGGCAATTTAGACATGGCAAATGAACCTTGGACCTTTGGGTTTGTGACCCAGTATTCTCCTCCACACTTCTCTGCACTCCCTTCAGCCACCTGTCCCTTGGTCTTCCGTTCCTTATTTCAATATCTTCTTTGGTACTTCTCTCTTATTCTCAAATAACCGTACCACCCTAGTCGGGCCTTCTCTATTCGGTCCTTAACTATTTCTTTTGTCCTTTAATTTCTCACCCTATCCATTCTTGTCGCTCTTATAATTCATCTCACAGGCTTGAATTCTGCTTCTATCAGGCTCCTCTAATATCAACGTTTCCGCTGTGACTGTCGATATTGGTACATAGTACATCCGGTAGATCACGCCTTTTCATTTACTCGGCACATTCTACTCTCACACCAGTCGTATCCCTTGGCATAACATCCAACTGCTTCTGACTCTTATCTTAATTGAACCATACTATCAGGTCATTTGCAAACACCATTGCTTTCATAAGGTACATGACCTATGAAAATAGTGACCTCACCCGTGCCAGATGCCATCATCCCTTGTGTTATACTTTAACGAAGATATATTAAAATTAAAAAGAGGAAATTTTAACAATCTTCACTTTATCCTGTAAACTATACTTTTATTTGTTCACGCATGTTTCAACTTTATAAATATAATTTTGTTAAGTTTGTATTCACATTGTGAATTGTATCATAATTAATTATACTAAAATATAAAGTCATGTATAAATTTGCTTACTGTTTGACTTTAAATCAGAGCACTCTCCATTCAACTATAATCCTGAATTTTCGAGAAAACATTTTCTCTGTGATAATAGTTATTTGTAAGAATATCATATAATGATTTTACCTTGAATAATAGGTAGATAGTAAGTACATTCACTGGATAGTAGATGATTATAACATAAGTGTGTTGCTGTTAGAAATGTAATTTAACGGAACTGGCTATCAATTTAAAAGTAATTTACTAAAATGCATGCATTGTATCTGAAAATGCTCATCTGTGGTTGATTAACTCGATTTCAGCGGGGGAACACCTAGGTCCACAGCGCCTGAAATGCGTAATCCCCAATGGTATAAGGGGCCCCATGAAAGAGAACTTTAAATTACTATAAATGTGGTGGAAATAATAGTAATAAATAACTAAGCTGTAGCATTATTTCAATTATTTCATTCATTTTTAAAATAGTGCATAATATTTTTTTATCTTCATGCAGTCAAGCCGACAACGGACATTCCCAACACAAAACCGAGTCTAAAACAGTCATTATAATGTGTGATTACTAAATTAGTAACTATTTAAGACTTAATTATTTCTTATAACATTTTTTTAAGCTGTTAGATGATTTGGAAAAAGTGACCCGAAAATTAATATTGAGGGAGGAGGCTTGGTTTCTTACGCCACTGCTCAATTTGACTACTGCGGATGCAACCTTTTTAACATAATGTCTAAGAATAGTATTAGCGATATGTGAGCATCTTAAGCTGGGTGCTGCTTTTAATATAAAGTGTATAGTTATATTTCTATCAACTAAAGCTCTGACGAAATTTGCAATTTTACACCTGAAACATATTATGATGGTGCATTGTTTGTATAAACAATTTAGAAATTTGCTTTAAAATAAATGAAATGTTAAACATTTATTGAAATTACCATTTATCATAAATACTTGGCATTTTTACAAGATGATGTTGGTAAGAAGTAACGAAAGGTTAAAGACCCGTGTGATAGTATAAGGCTGAGAGACGATGTGAAACTGAGTAGAAGGTGCGTTGTTGATTTCCTATATACTCTGCTTTGACCTGAGTTTCAAGCAACCTTGTTCTTGCATGCTTACAAAAGAAGTGTTTATTAGTGCTTTCCTTTTTGCATGAACACTTGTACCCAGATTGTGTTGTTAATGTGTTTTTTAGTGATGCCATCATTTGAGTGAGCATGCAAATTATTAATCCCCTCTTCACCCCTTTATTTTATATTTTTAAATAAAATGTTCCACAAAAAGGAGTTTTTTTTGTGACATCAAAACATATTTGATTCCTTTTTTGGATTGTTAATCTATTTTAGAAATGTTCTTTTGTGTATAGGGTTGGAGATTTTATCTTAACTGACAACTCGGAAATTTCTGATTAATAGCTCTATGCCATATTTGCATAACTATATTGTATCATGTTTTCAAGTGTGGTACTTTTAGCTTAGCTATGTTAATTTTTAAACCAATTTCTTAATCATAATCTAGTAATATCTTTTGGTTTCATTTTGTGGGTAAAAATAACAAATTTTCCATAAATTTTGCTAATTTTCTTTGTACTCTCACAAGTGTTTTCCAAAACTAAATGACACCAATAAATGATTTGCCTCAAATAATTTGAATATTTTTTATTTTATTTTATATAGTACAATTACAATCATTTGTTTCATAAAAAGTACCTATAGGATATTTTAAAAGTAAAGTTTCCATCCTAAACAAATCTTTATTAATGATTTTAAATAAGACTCAAGATATTGCATTGGTAGTATGTGATGATCTTGACTCGTGTCGACTGTTTTTCTATCATGCATGGTATAAAAATAAATGACCTACCCTGTGTGTGACTCTTCTCTCTTGGGAAGCTTTGTTTATTCAGGAGATTGTTTGGTGTTGCTTACATCACCGACACAAGGATTGCCACTTTGCAAGTAAAACATTAAATGCATATACAAATAATAAGTATAAACGCTAGTCGATCTCTGGTTCGTCAAGATTCACAATCTTGTGTCATTATGAAGATTGACATTTTTATAACTTTAATTGGCTTTTTCTCTCCGTGTATTATATTACCACTCAACGTAGTTTCTTTACGTTTTCTTCTCTTCCATGATTATCTTTAGATACAGTCAACTCTCGATATTTCAGACAAAATTTTCCGAAAATAAAATGTCGTGTAGTAACACGCCAGCTGCGTGCTGTTATATAAATAGTTAATACAGGGGGCTACTAACCCTCCCATCTCTCCCCCGCATACACATTACAATATATAGATAGTTAACCAGTACTATAGTCCTATTGTAATCTCGTCCTTGCCCATTCCAATACCCAACTGTGTTATTTGTATATAATTATGTTTTATCTGAAAAGTATGGTTTACCTCATCACATTAAAGTGTAATATTAATTTAGATAAAGTGTCACTTTCATTCCTTAGGCACAACTTTATTTCCCCTCTAGAAGACAGACTTTTTGTAACTTGGACAGACCCCTACCCCCTTTAATATGAGTTATTGAGAGTTGACTGTATATTGTTTTGAAAAATTGGATTAAATATTTTAGGATGTGTTACATACATACAACTAAATGTAAATGGTTGAAACTTTTATTAGTAATTTATGTTTTTCCATAAATTTTTTATATACTTTTTGAAATAATACATACTCATGGATCCTGCTGAAGTCTAGTTTGGATTAACAAGTTTCTACTGTGTTGCAATATAGTGTAGAATAATCCCAATCTAATGCACTAAAAACTCTATACTCTTGTGTAACTTTAACGGTACTCAGAAGTTGGCATTTCTTGTGTTCTGAATGGTTCTATGAATTGCTAAAGCATAAATGTTTTTTGTTTCTTTTTTATTGGTGCTTCTTGCAGGTGTCGCAGAAATTGAACGAGTCTCAAAACAAGGGGAAGTCTACTTCAGCGAGCCAACCCTAGTAAACTTGACATTTAAAAAAACAAAACATTTATAACCTGACAGTAGGTCTTGTGAGAAAAGGAAGAAAATAATACTGTGTTGGAGCTTGTTTTGTCTGTGGTAATGGCCAACTCTCGGAATGGCCATGTCCAACAATATGCTTTGAAATCAAATAGAAAAATTAAATATTTGTTCTGTGTATGTTCGCTGTTCTAAGGTTTCGTCGTACGCTAGCACTGTGGATGTTTGTGGTAGATTTCTTTAAAATGTTTTAATTAATTTGAGATAGGTTTCAGTAAATTCTACTGATAGTGATTATGTCAATGTAAATTACATTTAGGTAACGTTGGGCTTAACACATCGGTGTTATTTAAATTATTTTTATAAATAAAATCCTAAACTTTTATCAAAATTAATTATTTTACAAGCTCATAAAATAGATTATTTTGGTTTTTTAATACACCATACCTTATTTACGTTATTGGCTACCTATATAAAATAACAATGTATAAACTGTTGATTCATAAATATATAAATAAAATTATATATATTTTTGTTTTGATGAACTCAATATAAATAAGCTTAATTTTTGCATCTATAAATGTGGTGTTGTCTTTTCTTATCATAATCATTTTGTATTTGAGTTGTGCTTTGCATTTGCCTTTGTTATAAAGTTTTATTGTTAAGTTTAAAACTGGCTGAAGAAATGTGTGATACGGACTACGAAGGCTTAGAAAGCGGCAAACATTATTTGTAAAGATGGTCCAGCAGAATAGAAACACTTTTCAGTTTTACCTCACTTGGAGTAGTGTTAAAGTACAATAATAATATTAATTTAAATAATAAGACATTGGACTCTACAAATGGCTGCCGTACTTGGTAGATTTGTTGTGGCCCTATTGTATCAGTATTCAATTAACTGGTTGTGTATATTATATCTCAATGTGGAATATAATGTTAATTCAATTTCGCATCAACAAAAAAATCAAGAAATGTGCAATTTATCTTAGATATAGATTTGAAAGTTATCTAATTATTAGCATATCCTCTTGGTTAAAAGTTAATTAATCAGTCTGTTGATTTATTTAGCAAGGGGTGTATTTTTTTAATATTTTTTTTTTACTATTTTCATCATGTTTGTTATTTTTGATTGTAATTAATTAAATAGGAAAACAATATTAATGTAATGTGAAGGGTTAGAACATGTTTAAAATGTGTTGAAAAGTTTTTTCTGTGATACGTTCCCCATGACAGATCTTATGACTTAAGAGCCAAGTCGATAGCTCAGCTCTAATTTTTTTTATTTTTTTAAATGCACTGCTCCCACCAAATGTATTATATAAATAATATGACTTAATTTAAAACGGCCGCTTGGCGCTATTTTTCATTTGTTTAATATGACTAATGAAAACCCTTTTTATATCTCGGCATCATCAAATCATAATTTGTTAGTTGATAATTTAACAATTTATCATTCAACTTTTGTATGAACTTCTAGTAAACTCTATTAGCTTATTTTACGCTAAAAGTAAATTAAGTAAACACGTAATATAGGACCGGGATTAGATATCTGTAACGCAGAACCAGCCCAAACACAATTACATCACACAAATCTTCATGTAAATAAAATAAATACATACAAATATTGTTGGATACATACTTATTTGGTAATGTTATATAAAAACAATTAAATCTTGGGTTTAATTTCTGTAGAAGGATGAAATCGGATCACCTGAAAATCGTATGTGTTCCTCTTTGTAGTCTGAAAGTTGGTAGTTGTGGTTGCATTAAAGTTTGGTTAAGATGGCACTCTAATAGTACCAACACGTTCTATACCTAAATAAACTTTTGATTTCACAAGTATTTGTAGGATGGACGGGATATTTCTCTCTTTTACTTTTGAGAAAAAATATAAATATGAAGATTAAAATATTATTTAGCACTGCGTCCGAATACCTGTTGGATTCATACAGGAACTAACTACCAAGTTAATTGTTCATATTTCTCTTCACAGTTTTATTAGTGATATTTTGTTGCATTTGAAGTGTAAAATAGTATTTTCAAACAGACTAATTCTTATTTAGATTACCGTTAGTTTGGGTTGTCCATTTGGAAATTTGTTTCGGACATTTGGAAATTGGAGAGTATGAGGGTTAATTATTTACTTTTTACCGTCAAGATGACAGACACTTTCTAGTTTATATGATATAAATATTTCCTTTGTTATTTTTTTCACATTTATGATTTGTTGTCTTTCAAAATAATATACTTTTAATTATTGGCAACTGGCTTCAATTAATTTTGTGTATGAAAATAATTTACTAAAGGTGCTTTGCAACCTCTACCTTCCCCTCCCCCCCAACCCCATCCAGCCCCCACCCCCCTCCCAATAAATACACTTATTCAAAGTTTGCTACTAAAATATTAAAATTTTAAGGCTCTTTTTATGATGCTCTTAGATGGTTGTATAAAGACTAAGTACTAATTCATCACACGTCAGCTAGTTGGTTAGCACTGATATGATTAGAATGGCCAACAACTATTACTAAAATTCTTTGTGATATCTCTAAATTACATTTTTAATCCAAAAATCAAATGTCTAAAAATAAAAAATACAAAACTGATCAATCTTTAAAAGACTTATTATTTTTGCTTGGTCTTCCCAAATCAATCCACACGCTCTTTTATATTATTTATTATTATTATTCATCCAATTTTTAAACATGATTTATCAAATATATATTATTGCTGACTATGCTGCTGGACTTTTCTTTTTTTTTTTAAAAAAAAACATTTTTTCACTTCTTTGGGTGGTAAAATTGTGTTTGGGGTGGGGCGTACCGGTGGTGTTGGCGTATGGATGCTTTGGTTTGGGTGGAATTATTTATTATTTAATCTCTTTGTATGGGTTTGCTGTGATTGTTTTTTTGGCGGTTGCACAATTTATTGGGATGTCCTTGTAACTACTTTGTCGGCTGGCCTAGGTTCTTCGAGCTTTATCGTAACCCAAACTTAGAGGTCCTATAGCAATTTATTACACAGATACATTAAAATCGTTAAAATATTGTCAATATAGATTTTCTAGCATGCGTTCTACTTAACAGATTATAAACATATGTATGTATATAGTAATTATTTGATGGGAAATCTAATATACAAGTCTAGCAGTGTAAGAAAAACTTTTAATGTATTTTCCAATTTTGATGCTCTGATACATATTGTTAAAAGATGAATCATGTTTAAACACAAGTGTGGCAAAACACCTCAAGTAATATGATCCTATATTACTTTATTTTCACAGAAAATGTTACTTTGATTCACTTCTTTAATAGAGCGCAGTTTTACACAGTAACTAACCCCATTTTAAAAGTTATTGTGGTAGTGGTAGGCTGCGATGGAAATAGTGTTGAGTGTCTTAAAGTTTAATGATCTGTGGGAAAAAGGGTTTTGCGACTACTTTCGGTGAAGTGTATTTTTTGTTGCGTGTCGGCCACAAAAGCACTTTACGGTACCACAGCGTTAAGGCTCCATTTAGATATTGATTACATATAACTTTGATTAATGTTTATTATGCGTTACAAAAAAAAAGTATACCAATATCTTGTAAATACAACGAATAAAACCCCATTTGTAATGAAATAAGTTAATTTAGGCCTATTTATAATCTACAAAAATCTTATAAAGATGTTTATTCCAGAGTCAAAATAAATATGGTTATTCTCTTTAACTTGGTATGGTGAGTTTTTCATTTGTAAGATTCTAAGAGCATTTCTCTATCAATAAATTTAATTAAACCTCCCAACTTGATATTTAATAATAATTTCTGGAAAATATTAAATATAATCATTGAATTAAATGATTTTTTCACGTGTGTAGGTAAACGTTACTCCCTAATATTAAATTTTAAAAATAAGAGTTAAATCTATGAAACTGGCTGGACTGGGAAGATTTTAAAAACAATATTTTACAATGATGAAAGACATATTATCAACCGAAATGATTAATTTGGTTTCTGCTCATTTAAAAATGTCGAGAGAACATTTTATGATTCAAAATTTGGTTTGAACTCCTTTTGAGTGGTTTGCTTTTGTAAATATCTAGGAAAATATCACTTTAGAACTGCCATAAGTATCCCCCTTAGTAAATTTTTTTTATTTCCGTCCATTGAGGTTGTTAAGTTGAATATGTTTTAAAAAATGACTTATGATGCCGTTCTTGAATGCAATATTTATTTAATCATATCGCACTATGGTTAAAATCACATTACAAAAATTTGATGTTCAATTTATTTTATTTGATGAATCTTGTGTATCCGAAGAATCGACTGTTAGACCGAAGATTTCTTGATCTTTTCACATCTTAAGCACAAGATAATTTATATGGAAGAATGTACAGTAAAGATAGTAGCGGAACTAATAAAATTGTCCAAAACAAGATGGCTTTTACAATAAAAACAAGAGCACACTTCGAACTTGTTCGCTGCTGTCATAGAACTACTCTCCAGTAAATTCATTCTATTGGTGCCTGTTCCTTAGACCCAGGCCATGTCATATCAGAACTTTCCAGATCTCTTGAAACCTATTAGTCCCACTTTCACTTTCCTGGCCAATTTTATTTAAGTGTAAACTATATTATTGGTTGTTTTTTTTAAATCCAACTTTTATTTATTTGCTTCCATTTGACTAATAGGAATTACTGTGTGGTAATACAGGGTCTTTAGTAGCTACGTGAAAAAAAAACCCATCATTGATGTGTAGTTCATATCTGTAAACAATTTTTCTTTGAATATCTAACACAAAACATTATAATTTAAACTAAAAATTTCACATTGTCTTGTAACTAAAATAATGATGGCTCTATGTATTGCAGCAATTCATTAATATTGTTCTTTATGCACAAGGCAATTTTATTTCTGCCATAATGACATTCTTGAATCTTAGAAATGTCACCTTCAAACATACTAAGTGTGGTATTCAGTTGATTAATATCTCAGTATATGAACTTATAAGTTGATTTCTTGAATTGACTCAAAACTGTTTTTTATCTATTAAAATATCATAGTTTAGCTCAAAACATGTGTGAACAGAAATGGTTTTGTTCTAGTGTATTCTAACATCATTGAAATGTGTGAAAAAAATGTATATATTTAGTAATATAAGTAAATAATACTAAAATTACTTATGACTTGTTAAAATATTTTCTGATTTTGGAATAAACACTTTGTAATTATTAATTTTAATCAAGAATGTAGTTGAATACTTCATAACTAGTCCTACTTAATTGTATTATATTGTTAAGTTCCTGTTTGTCACTTTACTATTTTTATATGTGTGTAAAATGTAATAAAAACAACAAAAAAACAATATTAACTTAGGGAAAAAAATGTATTTAGAAATATTGAAAAAGAAAAGTGAATAAATTTTGTTTATGCTCGATTGGTAGTAACATTTGTTTTCAGATCACAAAACAAACCTTTCATAATAGAAGTATCCTTAGACATACTTGGTTTAAAAAATAAAAGTTAAACCCCTATCCAATTAATTAGCTAGGAAGGTTTGCGCAGAGATTAACAATATTTTTCAAAATATACTAATGTTTTTAAAAACTACAATGTTTGCTTCTATTGTTTTGAAACGGATTTTTTATCTATGGGATAGCTGTTTGAATGGTCTTAAGGCGGTACTCTTTTGATAGACTGGACTGTCAATTACGGGGAGATCAAAGTTCAGATCCCGGTTGAGTGTACTAAGGGTGCTTTTTCCCCTAGATAGATTCCTACTCTCCTTATACTACGATGCTGGTGCATTTTCTGTAAATTCAACCTTAGTCATTACGCATTAGCAATGTGTATAATCCAAAAGAATAGTAAGTTTTTTTACGTCTTACTGTTTCTAGCCTGTGGCCTGGGTCAGTTTTTTATTCAAGCTATATATTCTCCACTACCGCTAGCCAGGCCTGTCGTAACTTCGTATATCTTATAATCTAACTTAAGACTAGGACAGGCACAACATCCAGTCCCCGGCCGTTAATTCATCAATGTGAAAGGGTAAACCCATATTTCACCAATGATACATTTCAGAGGCCATGATGTGCTGGCGGCCGGGGTTCAATCCTCGGTCGCGGCGAAGATTTATCTGATTAACAAACCCTTCCTTCACCTCTGACAAGACATCTTGTGAATGTGGGGAATGCCAGGCCTCCACCGTGGTTCGGATTCCACGTTAAACTGTAGGTCCTCCATTTCATCTCACAATCACCCTACCATTACACATTAGCGTAAGTGCGTATAACCCGAACGGGTAGTAAGACGCGGTGCTA
>CABFOV010000480.1:0-48851 GCA_902141375.1 Timema poppense
TGTGGCGTGCGTCTTCAAGTTACCTAAGAGTTTAGTGAGAACAGTTGACATGCAGTGATTGAGGAGCTGTCGCTAAGTTACATCAGACTAGTGTCTGCTTAAAGAGGATGAAAATAGGACCTTTTACCGGAAGTTCAATGCAGTAAATGGCACTTTATTCTACAGTGTGAAGAAAAGTCTCACAGATCTGAATGCTGTGTTTGAGGCCATCCCAGTGCAAAAACAAGTGTAAAAAGGACTAAGAGGAAGCAGACATTAGTCAGTTCACAATGTTTGGGGGGATATTTCACATCACAAGGGACTACAAAATGGTCTGTATTAGTTAGAAATTATTAGGGTATATTCTCGATAACATGTAATTGTGTTTTTAAATCTAAATAAAAACTAAACTAAAAAAATCCCAATTTCTACTACACAGCTCAAGGATATTGTGTTTCAAGAAATTACACAGCAAGAGGGTCAAGTTTAAACAAAATCCACCAAATATTTTTGGCTGTAGCCCCAGGGACAGACTACTTTGCAAGACCCTTTTTTGGGGCTCTGGGGGACATCAAAATATTGAGATTCATCATAATCTCGAGACTGAGATTTTCCACAATTACAATACTTTCTCCTCATATGGAAAAGTTAATAAGTGAAAATAAATGTATGATCAGAGATTACTAAAATTCCATTGTCCAAAGTGTTGCTCTTTTGTTGGATTGGATTGTTGGTGACAGAGAGATCAGGGTTTGAATACTTGCTAGGTGTACTGAGGCTGGTTTTCCTAGATGGTTTTCCACTCTTCCTCTTTGCAAATGCAGGTACATTTCCTTATGCCTTAGACCATGCATTCAAGAAAGTGGGCTGGAAAGGATAATAAAGTTAATAAAAGAGTGAAAAAATTATTCAAGTTGAATACAAGGAATCAGCTAGCAGTTTCTTGGAAAGAGGATGGGTAACCAATATATAGAGAAAGGCTTATAGCCCTTAGGCATGTCTGGATTGAATATTGCCGAGGGCACCTGCAGGATTAGTCTCCAGGAGGGGGCAAACCAGGCAATCTGGGGGCATAGAATACCTGCCAATATGCCCTTCGCCGAGAAAATTTATTAAACTAAAGCCTTAAAAGATGCTTTTTAAGGCAATCCTTGTCTCCTGAAAATAAGATATAACATAAGAAAATTTATTCAAATTCATGGGTGGACACTTTGAACCTTTGAATGGTGAATGCTGTTGGAATTGCTCGCGTATGCGCCAAACTATCAGCCCTAAAGTCAGCAGGTGGCGGGCGCTAGTAAATAGTTTATTAGTTATGTTCTATAGCTCTGTGTTTGTTGGCTGAGGGCACTTAGCGGTAGTTAAGAACACTGTTCAACACAAGAACATGCCTACTACTAATATTTATACAACCTTAGAAGAGCAATTGCTCCCCCTTCGGATGCCCCTAAATCTTGTCCTTTTCAATCGGTCGAGCGATTTATTGTATGGCCAACCTCCCCATTTTTAAGAAAATCAACAAAAAATACGATACTTGAATGGGTAGGTGGTTTTGCCCACAATCTAACTTGAAATTAACATTTTAAAATAAACAATTAAATGACTAGAAAAGAGTTTTTAATGTCAAATCACAACAAAACACTTGACATATTTCAACATTTAAAAATTTTCTGTATAAAAAATAGTATGTTTTGTTTTGCTTCGAGCCATCATCTTCATAGCTAAAGTACACGTTATAACAAGATAGTTAACAGTGAATGAAGGATATGTTGTTTTGAAACATATTCACAGGTTTCTTGTCCTCTTTTAACAATTACTTCCAGTGATTACATAAAGTCAGCACCATTATTATGACACAACATCAATGTGTTTATAATTGGAACAATGTTACATTTTCTTTTAGCCACAAATAGTAATTTATTATTTATGAAGATAAAATATAGGTGACAGAACATATGTGTGTTAATCATTTTATCCAAGGAAACTGTAATTCCAAGTTAAAAAAACTAATATCCACTTATAAAAATAAATAAATGTACAGTGTGTAGACCAACAAGTGTATTGTTAATTTAAATATATTGTAAGGTACCCAACCCAACATATTAACTGTGAATGAAATTATATTTATACATTAATTTTAAATAAATACACTGTATATATTTACATAAATATTTTCTAGAGGTGTGAATGTATTCAAATAGTTTCAAAAATCAACACCCTATTTTTATTCAAAATTCAAAGTGAAATATGATAAAACAAATTACTTGTTTGTAAAAAAATCACTTTTTATAAATTGTAAGCTAAATCAAGCTTGTTGGCATCAGATATTTTATCTAATTAATAAGATTTGTTCTTCATTCAAATTGGCAAGTGTTCATATTCAAAATAAAACTATTTGTCCAACTCTAATAGTTACCCATCAACACATAGGCTAAAATAAAATGCCTTAAGCATTATTAAATATATCCTTAAACATAACGAACAGAATTGTAGAAAATAATGCAAAAATATAAGTAACCATTGACAAACATTTTTATGGAGTCAAAATATTTAAGCATTAATGGATTTGTGTTGGTATTTTACATATATCTATTTGTGAATGATTTTCTACAATTTTATCTTTAATAGTATTTAAGAATATGTTATAAAATAAAGTTAACTAGCATTTAGGAATTACATTAGGGACAAGTACATCTTTAAAGACACAAACAAAAATCTAAGTGCTTTAAGTAATTTTATTGATAGGAGTTTGTGATAAATTATATAACTCAACTATCAAAATGTTTTTACGCTAGGATTGAGGTTAAGTAATGTTTTTATAAAAACTTTCCCATTATTTATAAATATTCCTGAATTATTGATAATATGAAATACATATTACTTATGATGGACTGATCCCAATTGCTCATATAATATATAAATAATTTGCTTAGTAATGCAATTTTCTTTGATTAATACTTTATACCATTCAGTTAACAACTTAATCTAGAAGATGTAGAGATATTTACAGTATTAAAAAGTGTTCATCATTATATGTCGTAAAAGAAAGCATCAATTAAAGATGTAGGTATCAGGGTATTAACAAATTTTACATTACATGATATTACCATTACCTTAAGCTGGGCTTATATTCATGCATAACGCATAGCTAATAGCGAATAGTACGTTCCACATAGTGTGTGATAAGTTGAAACAAACACATTTCTTTCAACTATGGCATTTATAATCAATACACAGCGCACAACACATAAAGTTGATTTAACTCATACTTTGTGTGCATTATGCATGGACTTGAGAATCGATAGCCCTTGTATCAGTTAAACAGAAAGCAAGAAGCAGTTCTAACCAATTCAACACAGTTTACCAGGGGTCGATCTCGCAGCAATCTTCAGTTGATCGGCTATAAAAACCTACATCACCACAATAAGGCAAGATTACCTTGCATTATTACACTATGGTACAGCTTATAAGAAAGGGCCATAGTGTAATCTGTCATGATAATGCCTTGTGGTAGGCATACTTGTTATTGTTAGCAAATATGCTTGGTCTTAGCGTGAATGACTACGAGTTAATTATGATTAAAAATAAAGGATAAGTATAACATTTTTTTACTCTGTTATTGAGAGGTAGATTATCTACCATAATATTCATGACAGTAATAAAATCAGAACAAAATAAAAATCAAACAATAGTACATTTACATTAAGTTAATGTCAAGTTTCAAACGATACAGTTTAATTAATATTATTTATTGTGCGAGACCTTCAGTGAAATATTTTTTAAGACCTTATTTAGTAGTGAAAAGAGGTTAGACCATTTTCCATTAATAAAAGACAATCAATTTAAGTGAGACTTATAACACTACTTTTCGTAGTAAACTGTTGTATTTTCCTTATGAATTATGCACTGCACTATTTATTATTATGTGTTATAAATGAATATAGTCCCATCCTTAGTTAATAGTATTATTATTTTACTCACTAATATTTATTTACAATAATTTCCATTTTTTAAACAAATCACTTAGAAGTTCTTATAATATAGTGTGGTTTAACTTATGATCCCTTTGGTAATAGAATTTATTTTCTATTTTTAGAATAATCCTTTAAGAGTAAATATATGTATGTTATTTTTATTAATATTATAAAGCTATACAAAAATTCAAATAATATTATTTGTTTAAATTAAAGGGCCTCAAGGGCAAGCTTTAGTAGAGTGGCTTCATTTTAACATCTAATTTAATTAAACCTTAATTAGAAACAGATTATAAAAAAAACTGATAACTCACTTTGGTATAGTATTGTTCATGATATGATGCTGAAACAAAACATCTCAGTTTCTAGAACAAGAGGATATTACCAAAACCAAAGATGTTTTTAAAAATCTCCATTCTCGGCATTTTATTTGAATTAAACCATCATAGCCATTTCTGATATGTGGACACAGGAATCAAACCCAGTACTTTTCCCTTGACACACCCATGCTCTACCACTGAGCTATCAAAAAAAAAATCCTCCCGTGCTTAGGGTAGTTCTTCCCTCAAAATTTAAGGCAGTCTCTGTGATGGACATATGGATTCATTAGCTTCTCGAGCTATTATTAAATCACATCCACTGGCAACAAAAAGTCGATTATGTTGCTGCTCATAAAAAAAATAAAAAAAATTGCACCACGTCTTACTCCCTGTTCCGGTTCTACACATAGGTACTAATTATGCTAATGGGTTAAGGATGAGGAAGGTTGAATTTAGAGGACGTTTACCTGCATTTGCTTGGAGGGAGAATGTAAAACCATTTTGGAAAAACCTCCCTTAGTACACTTGGCTGGGATTCAAACCCCGATCTCCCTGTTCTCGGCAGTATAGTCTAAAACGAGACCGACGCCTTAGATTTTACGGCCACCGAAGCAAGTCTTACAATATTTAATTGTACAGGGTTGGCTATATTCCCTAAGCATGGGACAGTTCTTGGATAACTAAAAGATAGGTAGAGCAGTGGCGCACCAACCAAAAGGTCTTGGGTTTGATTCTCATGACCATGTGTCATATTTAAACTGATTTAAATTAAATTTAAGTGTGAAACCAGCACACAACTATATCCATAGCAAAGCTGTTAATTTCCATCAATGTGCATTTAATTGTAGGAAACACTATTCCAAACAAATTATGTGTGGTCAATATTTGTTATTTTATTATAAACTATCTGGCATACCCACTCTTCGCACAAGGAAACTATATTTTTAATATATAAAATTAACCAAATCCTGCACAATCATAATACAAAGCTTGAAATATATTATTAGAATAGTAGAAAATATTGTTTATTAAAATAAAAAATAAAAACCCATAGTGAAATACTAATAATAAACTGTCCAGATATTTACCCTTATTTATAAACAGTTATTCACTAAACAATCTTACTCAACATAGCAATGAAGTGAAGCAGTCATTTTTTAAATGAAAATACATCACATTTTGGTGACAAATAATTACATATGAATATGGAGGACCGTGTAATCTTGTCATCAAAAAGTAGCAACACACAATAATAAATTTATAACGAAATATATTTGGAAGAGACATTCTGTGTGAGTATTATTTGTATACTTTTACAGTTACATTGTTATTTACACAACATTTAAACAATCATCATTGGTAAATAAATATTGTTTTGTATTTATCGGTTTCCTTGCTAGATAAGGGGTAAGCTGTAAGCCACATTAAACTTTTTATTACCTTTTGTTTTTAAGCTCCCTCCACCCAAGAAACACCAAGTACACATTTAAACTAATTCCTCTCCCTCCCTCCAAACCTGTGTTATGTAACGTTTCACATCAAGAGTGACTGTCAATATTTCATGGGGAAGTTTTTGTGACACTAAACGAGGAACTCAGATTTAATACAAAGAAGTGGAAGATATCTTATGAGTATATCCACCAATGGTGAAAGCATGAATTATAATATTGTTTTTCAAGTATAAGATGTGTGCTACTTAACACTTTGATGTAACCACCCTTCTCCCATGTAGCACCATGGAGAAATTAGAGCTTACCCCCTCCTCTCAACAGCAGTATGTGGTTTATGGATGACCCCTAACATGAATAAATAATTAATACTGTTTAGTAAGCTATGTTGTCTGTCCAACAAATATTTTTACACACATAAATCCAATGATATAATAAAAATTAAATGTTGAGAGTTGCTTAAATTATTTTAAATATTTACAGCGACATGTTTGGAAGTTTGTACTTTAGCTAACTTTCTTTAAATAAATTAATTTAAATTATATATGAAAACAAACAACAACCTACACCCTTCCTTTAAAATAACAACAAAACAACAAACTAGTAAAGGATAAAAATAAAAATATTTTAAGGCTAAAGACAAAGCAAAGTAAAAATAATTACTATAACTGTGACATATTATTGAAACCATGTGACAAATGCTACTCTAAGACAGAAATTTGTGATTAGTATAAAAGTGTAAAAAAATTAGCAGCGTAAGCTACACCTATTTAGTCTTATTTTGATACAAATAGGCACTTAAAAAAATACTAGCATCCCACTTCAAAATGACCTTCTAAAACAGCAGTTCACACCAAAGCAACCAACCAGCTACAATACCTCAACTTTAACTTGAAAGTTATCACTCCATGAATAAGATTAATTCCCTTCCATTCAACTTGGTGACTAAGCTACACACATATTCCTGAATAATGATGACTTGGCTCGAGTTTATATGAAATTAAAACAGTTTTTAGTCCATATAGTCCATCCAACATCATTTGTTTGAAAACAAAAATAACTGACAGAAAAACTAATTAATGCAATTTAGTAGGATGACAGCACTGTTTTGTTGGTCATTCATCAACCATTAAAAACTAAATTTTAAATCTTAAGGACAAACTAAAAATGTATTTAATTGTTACACGCTACAACAAACCAAACAAGGTGAACCGACTTGAGCTAGTAACAAACCATGGGCAGAGGTAAAAAAAACTCATATAAATATAAGATTAAACTAGAGCCGCAAGTTTGGACATGCTATGCAAGTAAACCGCCAACGTGGGTTGGAAACTTAAGTGAAAGGTGGAATATGTTGTCCACACCTACAATAAGAAAGACTTTGAAACAATTAATTTGATATTGATGTACAGTGAGTGTTTGTTGTAAATATTTAAATATAAATATATATATATATTATTATATGTGAGTTTGATTAGTAGAGAACCCTTAAGTGTACTAAATACAATATTTCTTTTAGGTTAAAAGTGGCAACAAATATAAAACTTACGGCTAAAATTTTAAAATGCCAAGCAAACCAAAGCTTGAAAGTTAAAATATTTTACTCTTCTTTTGTGTATTTAAATATTTGCCATTGGTCAAAACACCGCCAATATAATAATTGATTCAAACACATGTTTTACTAATAATATTTTAGTGAAGGAATATTTTTTATTACTATTATAATGTTATTGTTTACACATTTAAATCAATGAAATTGAACCTAATTTGGATTTAAAAGGCCAAGAAGTAAATTTGGCAAAAATATTTGATTTTGTTTTATTTTGCGAGTGTATTAAGAATTCACAAATGATTAGATATAATAGGACTAGACACATTTAAGTGGCTAAAAGTTGATTCTTTCTTTTCTCGCTAGTTTGGCTCCTGATATAAATGTTCAAAAAATTAAGGGTGTCTAATTAACCCCATGGATTGTTATGTACAAGTTCTGTATATGTGCACATAGACAACAACCTCCTGATGAGTGGGTAAATGGAGAGGACCTATACTAGGTCTCTCATACCATGACCCTCTTAGCTAGTAGTCCCCTATGGCCTAAACAGATGATAAAGTACACAATCCCCTGTTGTGAAACATGTTGAGCCTCCAGGCAACCTCCCAATTCACGTGACAGACTTGTACAAACCAAACTCCCAAATTATACTACTATGAAGCCACATGGCTGAATCACTCTGAAAAAATAAATCAAAATGGCGGAGCAGCTTTAAAGTCGGTGCAAACCTTTCTTTGGAAGTTTCTTGTGGCTAAATGGTACCTATCAAATAACGGCTCTGGAATTACATTAGTTTACATACACTTGAAAGAAAACTTGCTGGGGGTTTGAGGGCAGAGCCCCCAACGAGCAAAGCGAGTCTAATTATAAAGTTCTTGATCCCAAACTCCCCAAAGGTTAATTCCCATGTAAACACAACACCTGAAAAACTTACACAATCTACAAACAGTTACTTCCAAAGCAACATAACAAACATCACCCATTATACCTGCAGCTCTTAAACTAAAATCTATATAACAAATGACAGGCTCAATAAATATATATTACCAGAGGAATAAGAGAAATAACTATCATCACCATGACACCAAGAATACTCTCTCCTAACAGAAAAAACCGTTGACTCACATGATGCTTTAAATATGATATATCTAAGAGGAATACCGCAAACCATGAAAGTATGGTAGCTCTTTTATATCAATGCATCACTAAGTCTAAAAGAAAAGAAGGGCTCAAACATCAGCTCAAGATAGTTTCCTCCCAACTACCTTCCTGAGAACCCTTCCATCAATGCATCACTAAGTCTAAAGAAGATTCAAACATCAGCCCAAGATAGTTTCCTTCCAACTACCTTCCTAAGAACCCTTCCATCAATGCATCACTAAGTCTAAAGAAGCTTCAAACATCAGCCCAAGATAGTTTCCTTCCAACTACCTTCCTGAGAACTCTTCCATTAATGCATCGCTAAGCCTAAAGAAGCTTCAAACAGCATCACCCCTTCCATCAATGCATCAATAAGTCCAAACAGTCGACCTCGATAGTTTTGGGGTAAAGTGCTCGCCTCAAGACCAGATGTTTGTGGGTTCAAACCCAGCCAAGGTTGACAGATTTTTCTTGTGTTATAAAAACCCGTAGTAGAACTTTCTTAGGTATGGAAGTAAAGCCCCCGGTCCAATGTCGATTGTGGCATATAAAATAATCTTCAAGGGTATGTGAACATACTTTTCCTGGCAAATATGTAGACTCTTTTTGTGTTTGCTCATATCAATTCAGTATGGAAGGCAACAAGGAATCCCCAGGGTTTCTGAACTCATCTAACACATGGGATTTTTACCAGATGGTGCAGTCAGCACTAAACAGATGAAGGGCTGAGAGCATGCCCGGCAACAGATGGATAAATATCACATCAAACCAACCACCGGGTTGTTGACCTAAGAAGAATAAGAAGTCTAAACAAACCTCAACTCAAGATAATTTCTACCTAACTAACTTCCTGGCCGGCTTTTCTATTTGTATGGTCCGGGTTTCTATCTATGTAGTACAATTCAAATAAGATCGACTAAAAAAAAAATAGACTTAATTACTTATGCTTCTCCTAGGGCAGTAAAAAATTTAAGATTTAAGATGTGTTTGTGTAAATATGATGTATTCCACTATATTTTCAGGACCAGTGACCCCCTCTTAAAGGTAAGCTGGACTCCCTAAACATTCATTTTTTTATCATTTACAATAACTTGGTACTTTGTGACAGGGGATAGCAATCACTGCTAATATTTGGAAGAAGGTATAAGAAAGGTGGATAGAAACATACAAAGGTGGACGAACACAATATGGCCTTTACAATGAAAAGAAGAACACAGTTCACATTTTACACTGCTGCCATTGGACAAAGAGGTAATGATTGCCTCTTAAAGAAAATCGACCGTCACCACTCAATCCCAACGACCTAGGTTTCATTCTATCGTAACTCATCAGGGAGGAGTGTGAAACACTCAATGCAACTTCCTAAAAGAGGAACCCAAAAAGACACAAAAGGGAGGAAATGTTAAATTGTAAAGAATGATAGAACCCATAGATAGGAACATGTAAAAGGTATAACATAAAGGACAAACACAAAAGTCATATTGTTTTCGTCCCTTTTATGTGTTTCTATCCACCTCTCCTATCCCTTCTTCCAAATATAATATAAACCTCATAAAGCGAAGAGGTTTAACTTATAGAAATAAATTATATTTATTTTAAGTTATTAAGCCTACTTTCAATGGTTTGTAACATTATCTGCTAAATAAAATCTAGTGAGGATTACATAATATAACAGATGAATAATTAAATTTAATCGAGTAAATAAACTACTAAAGTGGTAAATAAGAGGTGATAAAAAAAACTCCATATAAAGTTAAATAATTGTGTTCAGGGTTAATTTTATTATGTTTTTATTTGAAAATCTATATTTTAAAGAAAAGAAAATATATTTTTATATCAAATATGAGAAAAAAATTCACACTCAGAGGGTTAAGGATTAAAAAAGAAAGAAATTTAATATTTATAATAACATATTAATTTACATTCTAATGAATTCGTTTTATAACTTTTCCTATATATTATTTCTAATAATATAATCATATTATATTTTGAAAAAGGTAAAGGAAAGGTGGATAAAAATGTCCTTTTCCTGTGTTTGTCCATTATGTTATTCCTCTTACATGTTCCTATCTATGTGTTCTATCATTCTTTACAATTTTACATTTTCTCCCTTTGTTTTTTGGTTTCCTCTTTTAGGAAGTTGTGTTGCTCGTTTCACACTCCCCCCCCTGATTAGTTCTGATAGGATGAAACCTAGTTCGGGGGATTGGGCAGTGACGAAAGATTTTCTTTAAAAGACAGCCTTTGTCTAGTGGTAGCAGTGTAAAGTGTGAACTGTGTTCTTCTTTTCATCGTAAAAGCCCTAATGTGTTCTCTATTTTATATTTAATTAAGCTCTTCCAAATTTAATTACGATTAGGTGTCAAAGTACTCAAATTTGTTCTTTGGATCTTTTAATAGAATTTTATAAAGGCAGAAAATTGAAGTCAGATTTACACACAAACTCAAAACGTATTTTTGACAATGCTTTTTGAAACTATACTTAAGGGATATTCAATGTTAAAAGTGTGAATTTAGTTTTAATTTTAAATCATGTTTTTTTTTTTAAACAATTTAAGCTAAAATGAATAGCTTCACAGTTTAGTGGTTAAGTGTTCAAATTTCCTGTACAAGCAAATAGGATCTAATTTGCATTGAAAATCTCTGTTTTGTAGTATGTCAATTATTAATATGTAAATGTGCAGTTTTTATAGAGAGATTTCTCTTATAATGACTTGATTGTAGAATAAATCAATTACTTAAAAAATTTGTGAAACAGGCGTTACATTAAAGAATCACAAAGGAAATAAGAAAGTTTAAAAGATCTAATGAAAAGCAGATAAAAATTAAAATGGCTTAGTTTATGAATGCATAAATTGCATAAACAAAACATGTTTGATTTGTTGAGCAAAAGTGTAAATCAACAGAAAGTAATAAAAGTTATGTTTTTTATAAGACATATAGTGGTTAAAAATAAAAATAGCTGAAAACTAAACAATAAATAAACTTTGCGACCTTTTTTTATGGAATGATCAACACATTCATAATTTTCAGGAATGAGGTTTTTGAAACTTAGTGATATTCCAGATTCAATAACATATTAGAGTTAAGATTTGAATATTAATAAACAATAAACTTTTTTTCTTCAAATTATGAATACCTATAAATTGGTTTTATTAGTGGCTTAGTTCAACATAATTACAGTACAAACTTAACATCCCACCTAACCTACTCTTTTTAATACTACAAAGTAAAGAACAATGAGCCACCACAAATGAAGTTTACTAGATTAACTGCCTACTCCACGATGTAAAACCCCAGGATTAGTAGAACTTAAGGACACTCGAGTTTGGTATTTGAAGGTTCAATCCTCATTCACATTTTGAATATTTACAACTTTCTCAGCTATTAATGTTTCAGTTGCACAATACTATCAATAATGTACAGAAAATAGAGACAGTGCTATCATCTGCTACTAGTCCCAAATATATGTTTTCTAAAGAGTTATTTTATTCAAATATACAATAGGCACCATTGCCGCAGTCACTATTTATTTTCTTCCCCACCCAGAAACTCCCTTAAAATGATCTTAAGAAGCCGATGAGCACAACTTTACACAGAGAAGAATTGAAGGCAAAACTACAAGATTAAGTAGTTTTAGCAAAAGTATTATGAACAAACAACCATCACATTGTTTTCAAACATGTACCCTTATCAGCAAAATTTAATTACAAAATTCTTGATATTGACTGTACTTGTATCAGACTTTTATTGTATTCTCCTGTTTAGTATTTATTGTTAAACACAAAAAAAGCAGATTTTATAAAAGTCAAAACTCACTAATTGGTATTATAAATACATGCCCAGACTTAAATATGTTTTAAGCACCTCCTCATTGGTAAATTTAATAGTATAAGAACCTTAAAAACATTTTTTAAATTAATTTCTTAATATTATTTATCACATGGTTAGATTATTGATGTTAAGAATATTTTTATTCGATTAACATTAATTAGTAGTAGAAATGTAGTTGATAATTTTATGAGCTTACACATTCTTCTAATATAAGTGTGGCTTTCAATTACTTAACTTCAGTTAACATATTTGTTATATAGTGTTAATTTGTTTCTCAAGTCTGTATATAGCTTACCTGAAACTAAAGCGATGAAAAAGTTGAATGTTTTCCCTTGCTTTCATTTTCAAGCAGTAATGACCTAAGAAATATTTATTATAAATAGAGAAGCTGGCAACAGACAATAACTAAGCGTATTGCTCTCAACAAGAACATGATGTGGAATAGAGCACTAGGCTGAATCATGGTTGAAATTAGGAGGGATACCCATAGCACACTTAAGTGAAGCTGGAGCAGAAATCAATTAGATGAAACAATAAAAATCCCAAAAACCAGGGTTGCGTTGAATGCACTATTTTAAGAACTAGGCTGAATCATGGTTGAAATTAGGAGGGATAGCCAGAGCACACTTAAGTGAAGCTGGAGCAGAAATCAATTAGATGAAACAATAAATATCCCAAAAACCAGGGTTGCGTTGAATGCACTATTTTAAGAAACATAATCATCATCATTAACTGTTTTCAGCCTGTGGCCGGATCTGTTTAGTAAAATGCCTCCATCTTTCTCTGTTTTTACACAATTCTCCCTCCTGCACTCTCTTCTACTCACCTCCTCTCCCTTGCACACTTGCTTACCTTCGAATCCTGAATCTAAAATCTGAATTTGAATCTTGAAATAGTTATGAATGTAAGAAAAAATATAAATATAATAAAATAATAGAATATATAAATAAATCCAACACCTTGGCTCAGTTAATAACGTGTCCGTCTACGAAGATAAGGGTCCCGGGTTCGATTCCCGGCATGACCAAAAAATGTACCATTGGTGAAATGTGGGTTTACCCTTTCAAAGTGATGAATTAACGGCTGGGAACTGGATGTTGTGTTTGTCCTGGTCTTAAGTTATATTATAAGGCATATGAAGTTACAACAGGCCTACCAAGCTGGTAGTGGAAAATATATAGCTTGAATAAAAAAAAATGACCCAAGCCACCGGCTGGAAAGAGTATTGGATATAAAAAAATAATAGAAATGATAACAAATTGTTAACATTTTTTCCTATAATTCATTCACTAAAACATTCATACATTCAGTCAAGGGTAAAAGTACTGATCTGTGGCATGGTTAAGTTCATCCTAAAATTATAATTGGTACTGAACCACCAATAAGCAGTATGAGAGCTCTAAAACAAATTTTACTTAAATATTAGAATTTCAAAGGGTTTGAGTCTTGAATCTGAAATTTTCTTGAATATTTGAATCTTGAATATCCTTAAGGATATGAAGGATTTGAGGACTCGTCCCTCAAAAAAATAATTTAAAGATGAGCTTTCAAATATGTGTTTTTGAGTTTAGTAGTGTTTTATCTAAACAAGAACAAATATGTGTTTTTGAGTTTAGTAGTGTTTTATCTCAACAAGAACAAATATATGTTTTTGAGTTTAGTAGTGTTTTATCTCAACAAGAACAAATATATGTTTTTGAGTTTAGTAGTGTTTAAACTCAAGAAGAGCAGTACACACAATTGTATTCCAAATAAAACCTCAATCAAACTAAACTTTTATAAAAGGGAGGATCCACAAGTTATTTTCACACACATGACTTTAATAATAGGAGTGTGGGGTACAAAATTTTTCCCTATCAGTCGAGTTTGAATTAAAACATAAGAGTTTTAGTTGAGTTTGAGTAATATAAAGACATAATTAAGATATGAAATGATACGAAAAGACAAGAAACAAGACTTAATAAACCACTAAGTGAAAAGATTGTTATGGCTCGCCTGAAATGGTTTGGGCACGTAAAACAGATGGATCCTGAAAGAGCCCCAAGTGTAAGGCTAGAGAACGAATTGTAGGGCACAGGACCCAAAGGAAGACTAAAGAAGGGATGGCTTGACCAGGCGAGACAAGATTTGAAGAGCTGAGGTGTGGAATGGAACCAGGTTAAAGACGAAGAACTGTACAAAGATTGAACAAGACTGAAAAAGATTGTAAACCAAACCTAGGCGACTAAAGCTGGATACCGACGATGATGAATAGATTCCTGCATATGTCAAGATAAATTTTTAGGAGTGATAATTGGAAAAAAAAAGTTATGTAGGCACAGTACAAATATGGATTACTATCTAAATCTAACAATTAAATAAGTTATGTTTTTTTTTATCATCAGAAAGAGAATATTATGTATTGTTCGTGGTGAAATAAAATCTTAAATTTGAATCAAATTATTTCAAATTCATAAATAAGCTTAAAAAATATCATAAGTACCTACAAAATTTGAGTTTCGAAGTTTTTTTCGAAGCGTACAAACAACTTTTGAAACTTGACTTGAGCTTGAATTTATTGTATGTTCACACACCTCCACCTAATAGATATGTGAATGAGTAAAAAAAAGCCTAGAGGTTGAAATTAATATGAACGTATGATAAAGATATGAAAGAAAAGCCTGCATGTTACTGTAAAAAACATGATGCAACACAAATTATTGAGTCTCATCACTATATAAAGAAAGCTGAAATAATGAAGATCAAATGATAATCAAAATATATCCATAATGTGACGTGTTTAAGTATTTTTGTGTGTAAAGGATTTAGGAGTTGACTTCCTATCCTTGTAATAATGTTCCACTTGTTAATGTGAAAATAAGAGGAATAACCACTTGACTTGGTAACGCTGGGGGATAAAATGATAAAACAACACAATAATCCACACATCCAAACACTTGCTTTTGTCAATTACTCCAATCTTCTATGGAAGCACTCACACACACAGTTTAAATTTCAAGCTCATTTTGCCTGGTTTATTGATGACGAGCGAATGGGTTTCAAATCCCGGCCGGATGCATTCAAAGTGTTTTTTCCTAGATGGCTTCTCACTTACCCTCTACATAAATTTGGGTAAATTTCCTCTCAATTTTACCTTACTCATACCTAGCCCACTAGCACAAATAATAAAACTGTGTATAACCAAAACAGATACCAGCCTGCAGTGGAAAAAATCATAATGAGATTGCAGTCAACAGCTGGTGAAAGCTTGGGATGAAATATGTTTATTTTCCCAACAATTTATACCCGAGCATTACCCAGGTAAATGTGCTTACTTTGAACCATGATCTAGTTTAGCGCTCTAATTAAACCACCTCATTAATGTACACTTTTTAACAAGTAATCACATTTATTTTTTAAATCTGTAATAGGTTGTGAAGGTTGGTGCAGTCTTGATATTTAGAGAATTTGGCCACCTTAACTTCTGTTTTATAAATTATATTGAAAAAAAAATTAGCACCTAGCTCCTAAAAGCGCCAGACTTCTTACCAATTGCAAATGAGTCAGCTTTACCACTTAGAGACATGTCATGTTTCTTCTTCTCATCACTAGAGTCACTTGTGTCAAACCCTGAATCATCCTGATCCAGACTGCCCGGGGAAGTATGAGAGGAGCGACTGCCCAGTGAAGGCTTAATGAATGGGTCATACAGTTCAACCAAGGAGAGAGGCTTCATGTTGCTGGAGTGAGAGGCAACAGTCTCCAGGATACAGTTCATCAGGTGTTCAAAGTAGTTAGGGAAGCCATCATAACCTAAAATAATTTTAAAAAAACATGTTATTAAGGAAAACCCGTTTTCACTTTTTGAGAAACATAAAATATATATAAAATGAAGATCTGGAAAAGAGGGATAGGATTTATAGGAACAAATAAAAGTAAAAAGAAAAACATACAATAAAGCTTCAAATGCTTGGGAAGTGTGGTAGAGAAATGAGGAGGAAACAAGAAAGAAATTGGGAAGAGAGGGAGGCAAGTGTCAGACGTGTGGTGTGGTCTGGCAGAAGTGCAAACGAGTGATGTACAGAACATACTATTATCGTATGAATCAGAAACCTGGATGATGAAGGAAAGAGATACGGGGTGAGGAATGAAAGGGGGAGAGACCTCTCTAGGATAGGATAGAGAAGGCGAGATTGAGTTGGTATGAACATGTGGAGAGGATGGAAGAGGGGGGGATTCCAAGGAGGATGCTCAAAATGGAAGTGGCGGACAGGGACAGGTGGATAAAGGGAGTGCAGAGGAGTCTGGTGAGGAGAGGAGTGGATAGGGCCGGCGTGGAGGAAGAAAGGTGGTGGGAGGACAGAAGTAAACGTAGAGGAGAGGCTCACATTCAAGGCAGACTCTGCCAGTGGCAGGAAACTGATAATGAAGGGTATGATGATGGATATGATGCTGATGATAATTAATACAACATTCTATTCATCTACAAAGAGTAGAGATACAAGTTTTAACAGACAACTGCATAATCCAAACCTAAACCTTTTTTTGAATGAAGATAAAGGCAATATCAGAATCCAAGTGACCATGATCAACCTTTAGCCATGCTGTCATAGTTCAGTCTGTGTTTTACTCTCCTGAAGAAGGGGAGTGATGTCCTCCGAAATTGACATGTGTTTTGTTGTGTTTTAACTGTGAACTTTGAGTCTACAGAGCCTTAATTTACCCTGTAGGGTAACAAGTTTACCTTGAATTATTACACTATAGTATTGTTTATAAGATAGGGTCATAGTGCAGTGCGTTAAGGTAAGACTGCTTCCTTTCAGGACAAACGGAGTTTACATAGTGTAGTATTTTAAACCGTTAAAAACATTAGAGACAGGAAAAAAATATACTTGGATAAGCGTTGACATCGATGATGGCATATCTGCCAGTTCCATTTTCGATGACTACATCAACACCCAAAAGAGCCATGCCAAACTCTCTCCTCAGAGAACCTACGATGCTCTGGAATCGACTTTGGTCCCCAAGAAGTGGCGACGCTACAGGCTCTGCTACATCCTCAGGGTCCAACACACTCAGGCTGGAGGTGGAATCAGCTTTTGACACTGCATGGCTGTCGAAGAATATTGTCTCACGATCTGTAAACATATTCCAGATGTTGAATGTTTACAGGTTTCAACGGGTGTTTATGATTGAGCCTTACCACACCAGAGGGCTCTAAAGAGTTTGTCTTTAACGAGTGAAAGTCTCAGGTAGATCCTAATTAGGGATTGCATGTTTGTTGTAGTGTACAAGACTTTAAGTATATGGAACTATAATTAGCAGCCCAAGAGTGGAAGAAACACTAGTAAGTATTAATTTCATTTTATCAACTGTGCAAAACACAAAGCAAGTGAAAAAGTCACTAGTGAATTAGATTTGTTAGCACTTCACAAGTAGCTTTGTAGATAACAGTTATTATTATTGAAATCTGCTTCACAACCAATTGTATAAATAGTTCGAACATTGAAAGAAACATAAAAAGGCAAGGCTCACTAGAAAAAATTAGACCGAAGTTTACATTTATTTATTTGAGGTATTTTATGTGCACTTTTGAACTGACTGATTTTATCAACACACAAGAATTTCTATAAGTAAAGGGCCTATCTATTTTGCTGAGAAGGGTAGTTTCACATACCTTCCAGGGTTCGTTTACATACCACAATCAACATAAGACCGACGGCTTTGCTTCTCCTCCAAAGAAAGTTGTGCCATGGATTTTTATAGCTCATGAAAAAAATTATCAACCCCAGCTGGGTTTGAACCTACAAACATTGGGTCCTGAGGCAAGAACTTTACCCCCAGACCACCGAGGTTGAAAATGTTTACAATTAAAACACAACAAAATACATCAAATTGACACTGACTAGTGTTTTACTCTCTTATGCTGAAGGGGCCCATTGTGACTTTAAAATAATGTAATGTGTTTTGTTGTGTTTTATTTGTGAACTTAGGGGCCTACATTTTTCTAATAAGAGTGGAGGCATTGCTATTTTATCGTCATTTCAATATTCACTAAACACGACCATTTGGTGCTATTGTTTTATTTGTTTATATATAATCAAATCTAAAGTCTTGCATAATATATGACATGTTTTGAAGGAAGTTTAGCTATTATATACAAATCTTTTGTTAAGCTCAGATCAATAAAATCAAATTTATTTAAACATCAAAGCCTTCTATATAATCCCATAAAGTAAATTAGTGTTGACATTATATTAATATTTTGTGGTTGACAACAATTAATGGCAATTTTGTGAGGAGCTATATCTAAACATCAATGAGTTCTAGAACTACGAACAGTAAATTGCATTAGACATTATAAAAATGTAGTATGTGGGGTTGAGCGTTTCACACTCCCTTCTGATAAGTTCCAGTATAATGAAACCTAGTTCAGGAGATTGGCTAGTAATGATCAATTTTCATCAAGAGGCAGCCATTACCTCTTTGTCCAATGGCAGCAGTGTAAAGTGTGAAGTGTGTTATTTTAATTATAAAGACCCTATTGTGTTTGTTACCTTTAATGTGTTTCCAACTCTCTTTACTATACCTTCTTCCATATAAAACTAAATGTAACTCAAAGAGCTAAAGGAGGTTTCCTTAAATAGATATTTGTTAAACATTGCAACTATGACTATTTTATTAATTACATTTAAAATGCATAAAAGTTATATAATAAGTGTTTTGAAAGAATTTTAAGACAATCCAGAGCAGTAGCAGTCAGCCAAAATGTCAAAAGTAACTTTATCACTTAATAAATTATATATTTACTTTGAAAAACCCGGAATTGGTGGCGTAGTTAGCTAACCCGCTAGTTTCATGTTGAGCTAGACTGCCAAGGATGGGTAGATTGAGATTCAAATCTCGGTCGAGTAAACTTTTTTTTTCCTAAATGGTTTTCCACTCTCCCTCCCTGCAAATGCAGGTTTACTTCCTCTAAATTGAACCTACCATAATCTCTAATCTTTTAGCGTAATTAGTATTTAACCCTCAAGCCTACTAACATAACACGAGCAGGCGTGCGCTGCACACTATGCACCACCTTCGATTTTCGTGTTTATATTCAAGTTAGAAGTAGATTCTGGTTTTATTTATTTTAGTAGTTTTATTTACAACATATCTAAATAATTTAAAAAAATAGATTTTGTATAGAAAAAAAATCATACAAATGCAGGGGAGCAGAATATGTCCGAAAGTGCAACCAAGGTTCGGGGGAAATTTGGGGCAAGGAAAAGTCCAACAATTTTGTTGACATTTTTAGTACATTCTGGTTCTGATATGGTAGTTTCATTTGTATGAAAAACTAAGGTCGATGACACTCAACACCCACACTATCAGTATGTGCTATAGTGAGGCTGTGTCAGTGTAAGTACAAAGGGTTGCAGTGTGTAGGGGCTAAGATAAATGTCAGAGTTATAGATAAGAAGTCAGAGGTTGAGATAAGAGGCAAAGGAAAACTCTAATAATTCAACCTGGATAGTGGTGTGATTGAGGGATGGGTCATCAGTCACCTACCCAACCTGGAGTGTTTGGTAGCTATGGCGGGCAGGAGGGGGAGGGTAGGGAAGGGTGAGCAAGGTTTTGTTTTAGTTTGAATTCAGTCACCCTTATATCGTGGTCTAATTACATGGTGATGTGCACACAGTTTATTTAAACTTGTGACATGGGCATTGTAATAATTGGGTAGCCATGAAATTTTAGTTTTTATTGGACCTATTAAGGTTTTTACAGTGTACAATATATAAATGTTTATAAAAAAATTAGACGGTTTAGTGAAACAAATGTTTATTATGTCGACTGTGCTTATTGTGAATGGCATGGCAGACGTGATAAACTCTGATATCACGTATCTAATTAACATGCCCAAGAAAAATCTAGAAGTAAGGATCAAGGGAGTATTGCAAGTGTTGTAAAACATAAATTATGTGATCAGGAAAAACTCATAGTCATAGTATTTCCTCTAGTGTGATTGATAGTAATACCTTGCAGTAGTGGCGAGTCTACGAAAAAACAAAGAGTCTTTGAAAATCAATTAAACCAAGGCCTCCTAGAATTGCACTCCATTGCCTCTTACTACCAAGATGTAAAATTAAATGTTGGTACCAGTAAACCTACTGATATCAATGAACAATTAATAACAATATGTAATGCACACAAGGAGATAGGAGAAAACAAATGTTTTTATAAGGTAGCTACTATAAAATTAACAATGATTAAAAATATGTTTGAATTTTAATTTTCCAAACTATGTAGTAGGTGATAATCCTTATTCCCTTCAGCCTCTATAAAAAAAAATTCAATGTTTTGTTTTGAGTGCTATGGTTTTTGGGGAATTTTTTTAATGTTATGTTCTGGGGAAATATTGGATCTCTGAACATATTTTGCACCCACATACAAATGTATAAATTACAAGTACTGTACACAATACACAGTAATGATAAATTATGTCTTTTAATTATCTTTGCACACTAAGCATACAAGCTTCATAACGGAATGTTTTTTGCAACAAAAGTGTTAACATTTTTGACAAAAAAATAACTGTGTTTATGTTTTTGGCTCTCCCACACTGGACCCATCGCCCCCCTTTTATTTCTTGGATTCTCTGCAACATTTACAGGTTCATGATGCTCTTCAGATTCTTGCATTGTTTATATTTTCCCAAGAAGATTCTTATGTTAATCGGGAGGTGAGGAATTTTTAATCTCTCAACCAAATGAGGTTTCATGAGACTAAGTGCTAAATTTTTAAAAATATTATCTCTTTCAAATGACTCATTTGCAGGATATGATTGAAAAATAACTTTGACGTTTATTCCTGCGATATTTAATAATGCAAGAAATATTGCCATTGGCCACCTTTTTGTAATTCTGGAAACTGTATAAGAAGCACACATCTTGTCCACAGTATCCACCCTACCTTTTGTCCTGTTGCAGTCAAGAACAATTTCATGTTTTTTTGTATCATTAATTATACCCTGGTCGTGAATACTTGACAACAGAATAACACTTTTACTTTTTTTTTTGGTACGTAGCTCACTAAAGTCATTTTTTAAAATTAAAAAACAACAGACTGCAAATTTCTATTTTTATTTGGTAAGAAATCAGTCAAAATTTAACAAGTTTTTTTCCAATGTACCAATACATGTTAAATTTTCTTCAGATGATTTTACTAGGGGTATACTCATATACCAATTATCGATAGTGACGTTTCTATTCGAGTTTTCAATGGATGAGACTAGTCTCATAATTAAGTCATTAGGGCTGTTAGATCTCTGGTAGGGTCCTTCTGACTGTTTCCCACAGTAAACTTCAAAATCTATTGTGAAATAAGTTTTAGCATTACACATGGCGTAAATTTTCATTCCGTACTTTTCTGGCTTGTTGGAAATATATTGTAGAAAAGAACACCGGCCTCTAAATGACTCTAATTTATCATCAAATGTTACAAATTCTCTAGGTGAATATGCCTGAAGGCAGTTGTCCAAGACAAACCTTATTAGAGCTAACTTGTCTGTTTGAGCTCTATCCAACCTCATACTTTTATCATCGAACCTGAGGCATCTCAAAAGAAATAAATATTTCTTGTTAACTCATTAGTGGATGAGCAATTTCCATACCCGTGCCATAAGAAGTCCCTATTTCTACAACATTCTTATGAGACTTTTTTTTGAACCACACAAGTATAGAAACCCTAACAAATCCAACATCTCAGAAGTACAGGTTTGTTTCGCATCTCTATCAAGAGAATATTGGACTTATCGTTGTTGTTTTTCAATAAAATTATTAGTATTTGTTACTAGTTCATAAATTAGTTCTTTGTCTAGGAGTTTTCAAAACAGGAAGTTTATGTTGTCAATTTATTGGAATCTTTTACGCATGATATTTTTTATAATATTTTCAGGTTTGGTTTTTGCAAATTTTCTGCGCACTGGATGTTTTTTCCAAACTTATTTTTATCTTTCCCTGTAAAACATGTGTCATTCCCATTGTCTTCGCTATCACTTCCTGAATCACCATCTTGATTCACTTGTTCACTTTCATGGGAAGAGTGTTTTCAATCCTTTAAAAAANAGGAAGGGAAGGGGGCGGGGCGGGGGTAGTTGTGAAAACCTTTTAAAGTTTTAGATCAAAAGACTCAAGATAAATATAAAAATACAAACAAAATAATACTTACATGACTGTGTGCACCTCTTACAGTTTCTTGGAAATGGATCAAAGGTGCCGCTCTATCACTAATTAAAATAGTTACGACCTCACTTTTCGAAAACCAGATGTATACTGAAAGGATACATGAAATATAATGAGTCTTACTAAAGGCAGTAGAGTCCAAAAAAAAAGTTAATCTGCCGCACGCTCAAGGGTTAAGCATATAGCACAAACGGGTAGTAAGACGCGGTGCTAAATAAATACTTTAAAAAAAAATTATTATTTTTGTATGTTAAAAGGAAATGTTATTATTCGTTCTTTCGTCCTGATATTTTTTTCATACTTTCATCTCAATATTGTCTTGAATTGTTAAAGTAGTTCTCACACATTCCTACTTACTAGGACTCTGTGAGTACTCGTATTTTGATCTCGATCTCGAGCTTGTTGCTTAAGTTCGAGATTGAAAGTTTTGTAGGTTCGTCATTTTCGAGTTTCCACTTGATGTACTTAATAATAAATTTTTTAAATGCAATAGTAAGCATAGTATATTTAATTGAGATATCAGAATTTTCACTTATAAATCATTCCATTACTTAACAAATTGTTAAAAATTAATTTCAATTTTCACATTAATAATGTAATAGAGCTTTAAAACCACTTTCGACCATTAAATTTATTCAACTCTGGATTGAAGTTGTTTACTTGTATTGTTATGACAAAGCAATGGAAATAAAAATAGCAAAGAAGATTACTAAATAATTGAATGATTCCTTTTACTATTTTTACCTGGTCCCTTTCTAAAATAATAATGTATGTTAAATTAAAAATGTAATATCAAAAACATAGTATATTAAATGTTTTCAAACTTAGATATTTAACACTCATATTAATCATTATGTTTAGCTACAAAACTAGCACTAGTTTCATTACTATTTAGTTATAGAATTATGTTGGTTAACCTGTTTAAAATCAATGTTTTTCTTATTTATTGCAATAATTATTTCATCAAACTTACCACATTTATATATATTTTTAAAGCAATTACTATTTCATATTGTTTGCTAGAGATATTATTTTTAATTTTAAAGTATGAGCATCAACTTTTATAAGCATTAAAAATTAAATTGAAGTAAATTTCTCAATAAAATAATATCTTAACGAGAGCCCGTACAGTGTGCATGTTCAACTGCACATAGAGGAATGGAAATGGAACAGAAGACGTGATCGTGTACAATTACACTAAGGAATAATAAAGTATGAAACACTTCAAATTTCTAATTGTTTATGATTCTTACATTTTCTTATATGGGAAATTAAGTTACTGAAGCATATTTTGGGGAGATATTAGCTTATTAAAACATCAAGTTTTATTAACTTTTTATCAAGAAGTGTAGAAACACTCTACAATAATGTAAAGTGATAGTGATGGAAACCAACCTGAAATGATAGTTAGGTTAGGCATAGATAGGAACAAACACACTTCTCTATGTCTTCTTAAACTTACACTTCCCACTTTTTCAAACTTCCACATTTGCACATTGTTTTGAATTTTCGGAAATATTTATTTTTCATATGAAGAGACATTAATGAAAAAGTAATATTCCCGAAAATTCAAACTAATGTGCAACTGTGGAAGTTTTAAAGACGTGGAAGTTTTAAAGACGTGGAAAGTGTAAAAGTTTAAGAAGACAATATGAAGAGAGAAGTGTATTTGTTATTATCTAGGCCTAACATAACTATCCTTTCAGGTTGGCATCCTTCACTATCACTTACTTTCTACACAATCTTGTTATATATTTCCCAAACCATCATGCAATTATTCATTTTATTAACTCTGTTTTATAATTGTTAGTGTAATTTCAATGTCCTTAAAGACATGAGTGTTGAAACCATTTTAATTATTTGTTTTTTATTAAATTTTTATTTGAGTGTTCTTAATTTTAAATTGGGGTTTTTAAGTGTTATTTCTAATTTTAAAACCGGTATTTCCATTGTTTACCCTTTTTTTTCTAACGTATTTACTATTTATAAAAATGAGTGTCATTCATATTTTAAGAACATGTGTTTTAATATACTTTTTAACATTTTAAAGTTATGAATAAGTCTTGTACTCGAACTCAACTCGAACTAGGGAGCTTTTATAAATACTGGACTCAAGTTCGACTCGAATGAAAAAACCCAAGCACGCAGACCCCTACTACTTACAATGTAATTCAGCTACTATCCTGTCAACAAAAAACCCAAAAGTGTAGTAGTGTTATGCGCACAAAAAAAGTGGTTAAAGTGTGATAAGTGTTATCTGAGCTTACAACCCAAACATCAAGGAGTGGTCAATAAGGTGAAAAGTAGAACCATTCTACTAAAAAAAACACTTACACAAATAAAATAAAAAAATAAATAAAAAATGTTTAGATAGAGACCAACATCAATAAGTGGCAGTAAAAATGTGTATGGCTTCTGAATCAAATCTTGAAAAAATAAATTAATAATACATTTTTAAAAAAGACCAACAATAAGAATTTTACAACTCACTACAGAGGTAGAAATTCTTAAGTGAAGGCCGCTCAACTACAGAATACTTGTCCCCGACAAAGTAGATCTTGTACAGAACTGCATTGTGATTGATGAATGTCTGGGCAACACAGGGTGGGCGGCAATCCTTTACACCGTCTTCATTGAAGATCAGAGCCATCTAGAGGAAAGTTCAAACATCAATGACTTGGTGGCCTCAAACATAGTTATAAAAGTGTACACCAAAGCTAGTGTTATTGATGCTGCTGAATTGATTACGAAGAGGTGAATATTTTGACCAGTATTAGTAGGCAAGATAGTTCAATTTTGAAACTAAATCAGATTTCAACCAAACTTCTTAGGAACAAAACCTGATTAAACAGGCATTTAGCTAGAAATGAATATTTATTTGAGTTGAGACAAAAAATTTAATTCAATTAATAGCAAATCTTGAAAAACAAGAAAAAATAAATAGTAAACAGCTTTTTTCTATTAAGCAATTAATAAGACAACCCAAACAATCAAAAAGGAATATATAAATTTAATACCATGTCAAAAAGGATAGTCTCGATTTAGTTTTAGTTTTTATGTAAATATTTTTGAATAGTTGTAATTAAAAATTTCCTTATATGCGCATAAAAACCCATTTACAAGAACAAGAGTGAGATAAAACAGAATATATAACAGAGTAGATGTCCTTTATACTTTGCTGTAATTCGACTCACCTTATACTCTCACTTCAGCTTCTGTTTCACTCATACTTGTGTTTGCACTCAAGCTAAATAATGTCAAATATTTTACCCTGTGTGGATTTGGAGTGTTGATGCTTGTTATGATAATACTATAGAGATCAAAGGTTGATTTTTACATCCATTACTGTTTCCAGTTTGTGGCCTGGGTCAGTTTTTTATTCAAGTCATATATTTTCCACTATGGGCTTGCTAGGCCCGTTGTAACTTTATATATCTTATAATCCGAATTATGACTAAGACAAGTACAACAATGATACTTTTTCAGCCAGGCCAGGAATCAAACCCAGGACTCTTAGCTCTGTAGACAGATATGCTATCGACTGAGCTAGTAGCCTTGATACTGCCTTCTCCAGAGGCAAGCAAATAAAAAAAAACCTTAGTCACACTCAGGAAAAACAAAAAACCTAATTTTTTGGCAACCCCTACCTTGTGAGCATCACTGGAGCCATGGGCCACTGATGGTTTGCAAACTGGAACACAATAAATACTTATATTAGCATGTACAAGACAGTCAGAACACAGAACAAATATCTAACTTTCTCCTGTTAATAATCTACTGGTTTACTGGCCATAAAAATAATGAGATTCTAGTAAGAGACCAAGTGGTTTATTTGGAAGGCAATACGTTTTGTCAGATGACTTTATTTGATCAGTAAAGAATACATTTTGTCATCTACAAATTTATTTTTGAAATGATTAAAAAAAAAGAAAATTTAGTCTTAATTTTCACAAGATGACTGAGTATATTAATAATTTTAAAATGTCACCAGTCAAAACCAAACATACAATGTAAATATAATATCTTTAAAATGTGAGATTTTCAAAATATATGAAAACAACACATGTTCGTAACCCATTGAGGTTGTAATATTTTGTACACAGTGGCAGGGATTAAATGTGTTTAAAATTAGTTTTAAAAAAATTAGTCAAATACTTTTAAAATGTCTCATACTGACACAAAACCATTTTAATAGTTCATAAGCCTCAAAACATCCCTCAATATGAAGGGCACCTGATACTTCTTGCAAAGCCACCTGACCTCTGATTTGTTCTTACGGTCCTTACAAAGCTTGTATGGCCTTGATGGACATTGTTTAGCTGTGGTTGGAGGGATTTGTATGTGAAATGAGCCCAATTCTTAGATTGAAGCCTCAGAGGATCATCTGAGGAAGGAGGTCGTCCAGGTGTTCGATATTCAGGAAGGTTTACATTTTGGAGTACCGTAATCTTTCAACAACATGCAATATAAAATCTGAGTAGTGAATTTTCTTCTGATTCACTTTCTTGAAAACTACATAGAAATTGAAAATGACCATGTCCAACCACGGCTTGAATTTTATTATTTATAAAATTGATTATTCTGTGAATTCATGTTGTTCGTATTTAGATTAGGATGATTTGAGATTGATGGAAAAATATATGCAGTCATTTTTAAACAGGGTTTCATGGGGAGAAAAGCGTAAAGACATGCATTCAAATCAGCGTGCTTAAGTTAGTTTTTCTGTTTTATAAAGAAGCTTATTTAAAGCTTGCAGTTTTATATGTCCCAAATATAGCAAATTACGAGTTTTTTATATCATAAATTTTATTCTCAATCTGTTTCAATAGTCTTTATTCAAATATTGATATCAGCTAAACAGAAAAAGTTGTTTTTGCTGATCTAGTACTTTTAGTAAAATGTATCATCAGTAGTATGTTGTTAGTGTAGAAACTTTTTTTTTAGCACCATGTTTTACTCTGTCCAGTTTATACGCATATGTACTAATTACAAATGAAGTTTGTGAAGAACTTGTTAGCTGTCATGAGGAGAAACAGGATTAAGAATAGAGTTATCTGGGAAAGAATGGGAGGGAGGGAGTACATGAGATAGTAGAGAAAGCAAGACTGTGGTGGTATGGGCATATAATGAGGATGGAAAAAGAAAGAAAGTCAAAGAAAATTATGGAAATGAAGTATGTATGAGAGTTGGGCAGAGCAGATAATAGAAAGTGTGCAAGTGAAAGAGGAAATGAATGGAGGCAATTAAAGGAGGAAGAATAGTGGAAGGATAGATTAAGAGAGAGGCATTTTGATTAAATGACTTGGCTGAAAACAGTTGATGAAGGGTAGAAAAAATGTACTCACATTTGTGTGAAGGTAGAGTGTAAAACAATTTTGAAAAAACCATCCTTAGTATGCCCGACCAGGATTAAAACTCCAATCTTGCTATCATTGGCAGTCTAGTCCAACACGAGAGTGACGCCACCAAGGCAAGTGAGTGCAGCAACTGTGTCCATGATACCACTCAGTCTCTAATTGACCCTTTATTCATAGCTACTGTTCTACATCATACCTCGCATGGAAAATATATTTTCATAGATACCTGTGTGAGTGTTATAATGAGTGACAAGAGCCATTCACAGGACAAGAACTGGCTACACAGACAACAAACCATGGCACTGTTTGCACCATTATTTATATTATTTTAATAGTTTATTATGATAATTAAGTTTTTAAAAGTTGTGAATCAATACCGTCGCAAGACTAATTTATTTAAAAGTGTTCACCATATTTTTTCTGTTTACAGTCACTTGAACTCACCGAATGGGAACTTGATGCCAGCGGATTTGAGTTTTTCCACATTAATGAGGCGGTCAGTTGACGTCAGCTCCACAAATGATGGGATGAAAACATCTGGAAATGGCGTCAAGTATTGAATCATGCAACGCGCTATAACTATGAAAGTCTTGTTAAATTGAAATATTATTTATAATAAAATGTATTAATAATTGGCACCTAATGACATTCAGTTTACGAATAAATTGTTACTTGGTAGACATTTGAAATGTCATATTTAAAATATTGACAAAGGTTTAGTAAGAACTATACTAAATTATTACTCGTAGTTACCAAATTATTCATGAACATAGATATAATATGTGTTGTATTTATATTTAGATATGTAAAGGTCGGGGAGCTTCTGACACCATATGTAACTGTTATGGGTTTGTGTCGGGCTAAGTGTGAAAGGGCGGTGACGTTGGCAGACCTTGTAAATGAGGTGTTTATTTAACAAAACTACATGTGATGTTTAAAGTACAAATTTCGATTAACAGAGAAGCAAGATCAACGTCATCGAGTTGGATTTTGACTTTGTTCGTTGGCTGTAACTAGATACTGCCCTAACCACATAACAGATCAACTAGTAGTCATTCCTTAACAAAGGCTTGAACACAAGTCCGCCTTGTACTCTTATAAGGAAATACAAGGCAATTGCTATTACCTAGACTCGAACCCATCAGTCTAACATAGTTATTGTTAACCTGACATACTATACATCACAGACACACGTGACCATGGATCCATGGTCCACAAGACAAATGCGCCACTTGACCGATCAAAGAAGAGAGTGCCTCTCCTTCCTCTCGACCTGTATTTAATAAAACGTTCTACCCTAGTTCTTGAGACATGTGCCGACTAAGGGTTTGAATGGCGCGGCTATGACAAACACTCATGTTTAGAAATCCTCTCCTAAATCTAACTCGAGTCGGCAGATTCTTTTAACATAATTTATTTACTTTATTAGTATATTGTAACATAGATGGTTAGTTGTACTTCAGATGTGTGTTTTTTTTTTGCAATAAATATTGATTGATAAGGTTCTATAATATAGATCCAAACAATAATTTTTTGATAAAGGTTTGTGTAGTGCATGTTTTTCTCATAATCATGAGTGATTAAAAATTAATTTGAGCTATATCTCTACTTGTTAAATTATAACGAACAAGCAATCTATATAATTTATTTGTAACAAACAAGCAATCTATACTCTTACATTAGACAACTTAATTGTATGTGTGCGGTAACATTCATTTGACAGCTAACTCTCCACTATCCCACACACACAACAGTATTACTTTCACTGCGCACACACACCTGCGCATCACATATCATTAAGCATTACATATACATTTGCTATAAAGATAAATTTACCTATATTTTAACACTACTGAAAAATGAAATTGAGGTAATCAAATTCCTTGTGGTAAAACTGAAATAGTGCAACTATTTAAGACAACTTAAATGGTCAAGGAAAATAAAATACGGCCGAGGTGAAGAGTGAATTGTTTCGTTTTATTTTATTTTTAAAAGAAGTGACTAGCCATCTTCTTAATCAGTTTTTTTTTCTGAGGAAGATTCCATGTGGCATTAAAATTTTAAAGCGTTTGTAAATGTGTGCTGGTGTTTGTACTTTTTTTGTGCTTAATTTTATACATATAAATCATGTTTATTTATTGCATATAAAAAGTTTGGGATATTTTTTAAAAGAATATTGATACTCTCATACTTTTTTTTAAACTATTTATTCCACAAGCACTTACTTTAGACATGTGGAAACACATATGCCAACCATTGCGTTAATTCATAGAAATGGAACACAAGCAGGGATTTGATCTACAGGCTACTCATCATAAAGTTATTTAAAAAGTTGTGTTGATTCACTCTTTTTTTTTGTGTGCATACTTTTATCTTAGTATGTGTTTGAGTTATATGAGATAAGGTATCTAATTTCAGAAGAAATATGACAGAATTTGTGTGGAAAATCAATTATGTAAAATCCCTCTAGGTACACCTGATCAGGATTCAAACGTCAATCACCCTATCACCAGATAACGCAACTACAGAAAAGGGTCGGCACAATGTAAAGAGTAAATTTTGACCTAATTGATATTAAATTCAAAGACTCCCAGAGGTGAGATGTTAATGTCTGAAACCTGTAGCTTCAAAACTCTTTACCAAATCTAACACCGAGCTAATTTAAGTATTTGTAGTTATTTCAATGATCTATGAATTCACTTACGTGCTCTTTCCAGATATGCATTATGAATGATGCTGTAAGAGTGATATCGGTTGAGCACTTTCCTCACATTTTCAAGAGGGTCAATGACCGCCACCTCTGGATGATTCTCTAGGTACACCACAACATGTCTCAGCATGGTCTGCGCCTGAAATTACACAGGCCACAGTTTATGACCAGGTGACATTCTTTATTATACTCTAACAATGCCAAACTATGAATCCTTGTAACTATTCTAATGTATTGATATGAATAGAATTTTAGTTCAATTATTAATATTACACCTTAACGCTTTATAAAAAGTTGATAAATTATTGAGAAGTAACAAATATCTTAGCTCCATTTATATAGGCACAAAAGAACAAAGTAAGTTAGATTCCGGATCGGTTGTAGTGAAGGCGATTTTTCCTAAATTGTTTCCAACCCTCTCTTCATACAAATGAGGATACATTATGTATGTGTATACATATAAATATTATTTAATAAAATTACATAGATCGAAAACCTATAAATTGATTTTAAAGATTTTTTGAAATTAAATAAAAAACACAATACTCTTAAATGTATTTCAATGCAAACAATCAATCCCTTATTTAATTAAATTACATAGATCAAAAACTTATAAATGCATTTTAAATCTCTTTGAGAGTAAATTGTCACCTTAAATTTGATAATATTAGCTTTATAGGGTGTGTGTATTGTATAAAATTGTATTGAAATAAATTACTACAAACAAATTAACACAAATTAAGGAAGGGACTTTTGAATTCTAGATTCTCTTGAATGTATGAATAATCAAGAAAATATCGGATTCCAGGTTTAATTAAAAAAATATATGTATAAAAAACATATATATACATAGATACACACACACACATACATATACACATTTATTTAAAAAACATAATTGGATTTTTTTTTGTGTGTGGCCCCATCCCTCAAGAAAAATGTTTAATATAGTATTAACAATGATAATTAAAAACTAAACCAATTAATTATATGTTATAATGATTAAATTTAAACATACAATTTGGTAACCTGGTAGTCTAGGGGTAAGATGTTGGATTTCTGTACAGGGAGTTCGGGGTTCAATCCTTAGTCCCGGCACAGATTTATCTGATTACCAAACCCTTCCTTCACCTCTGACAAGTCATGTATTAATCACAACTTGTGAATGTGGGGAATGCCAGACCTCCATCGTGGTTCGGATTCTACGTTAAACAGTAGGTCCTCCATTTCATCTCCCAATAACCCTACCATTACACATTAGCGTAAGTGCGTATAACCCGAATGGGTAGTAAGACGCAGTGCTAATAATAATAATAATAATAATAAATAATTGGATAATTAATTACTGGTATGTTATTTGAAGAAAATGTAAATAAACTTGCTGAATTCATAAAGTTATTAAACATACACATAAAAAATATCATAGTAAATAGTCACGGATTTTTTAATTTACTGGTCCAAGGTGGTGGAGAAGCTTATGTTCCCAATAGACCCAGCAGTTATTTGTGGTAGCTACCTCTTGAACTACAAGTTGTTTTTATAGGCAATCAAGACCTTGAGGATAGCTTATTTCAATGAATATTTTATTTATTTTTTAGAGGTAAATTTCAGGATTTCATAGACGTTTAAATGGTTAATTTATCCAACCTAGATCTATTAGGGTAATCATGTTTTTAACACGACCCCCTTAATTTTGAAATGTTAACAACTAACATGCATTGTTCTTTATTTCAAATTATAAAGAAAGTGAGCACTTTTAAGAATCCTATGTTGCAGATGGAAAAAATGTTTAGTTTCTTATTTAATTTTCAATCAAATACTTTTATATCCAGAATAAAGCACATTATCTGATCGTTTGTTTTTTTAATACAGTACTTGGTATTCATTAATATTTTAGAAAACTTTAGTTATAATAGTTATTGAATGTGTATGCAGAAAAATTGTTTTGTTTATTTTTTTTAATGACTATAAATTCCAGAACATTTCTTTAACCCTGACTCAAAAATGTTTTAGAAAAATTAACAAAAACTAAATTAATAATATTATGTTAATTAAAACATACAAAATCATGAATTACACTTAAGGCTAGTGTAAATTTTATATTTTTTATTTTCTAATCAAAAATATTATGAATTATTTTCGTTTCACAAATATGGTGAATTGTAAATGTAAATCAATACCATAAGAATTTTTTCATTACTATTAATACCATGGCCAGACCCATTAGTCACCACCCAATAATACAAACAGAAAATAGTTTATCTGCTATCTTGCCAAGATTATTTCTTAAAACATTTAAGGCTAGCTGTAAATATGTCACCTTAATAGTTTAAAAATAAACTTTACAACCATTACCTAACAGATTTCCACTAACTTAGAGAGATAAGAAACTTGTGCTCAGCAACAACAACTATCGAGTAAAGTTATATGGTGGAAAGAGATTAATGCTAGATATATATCAATTATTTTGCATTGGTTATTGATAAAGAGTTGATATTCTTAACAAATATAGGAGCTTAACTGCACTGACCAAAACTAGGTATTAGTAATCACTACTTTTCAATACATGGCTGACCTATATTTGTTTAGCACTGCATCACACCACTTGTTTTAGTTATATGGATATGTACTAATTACACATGTGTTAGGTTCAAATAAGTAAAAAAATTACAGCCTGTAAACAGGAATCAAATGCGGGACAATGCTATACAACCAGACCATTCTGGTTAGTCTTGTATTCAGGGCCATTCTTTGCTAGTTGTTGGTGCACTGAGTCGGTCCCTCAGAGCTACTTACAAGTCCACGGATACTCGTAACTGACACAGTGTACTGCCATGCACTTAGTATTGTTAATTCCTGTATATCACAAAGTGATATGTGATGGTTATCCACAGGATCAGTTCTGATATCTGAATCAAGTTTGATAAACTGAATTTCAGTGTAGAGAAAGCCAAAGGACCCAGGTTCGATTCCCGTGTCCAGGTTGTCATTTTTTATCAAAATTAATTTTATTCAGCTATCAGGACTGATCCTGTGAAGAGCCATCACATATCAGTATGTGATACACAGGAATTACTAATGTGTTAGAGATGATGAAGGTTGAATTTAGAGGATATGAGGGGAGAGTGTGTAAAACCATTTAGGAAAACAATCCTCAGTACCCTTGAACAGAGTTTAAATCCCAATCTATCCAACATCAGCAGACCAGTCTATTATAAGTGTGACCCTTAGGTGAGTGGTTTGAAGCTTGAGGTACGCAAAGACATCTTAAGAGTGATGTAAAATATTATATATATAATTATTTTGGATTAGCTTATTATAATTATTTTAGGTGTAGATTAAAGAATATGCATAGCTTGCATTATTAACCAATATCTTTGAGGGTAAAAAAGTTGAAGATAAATTATATCTGGGGGTACGAAAACAAAAAAATGTTAAATACCACTGCCATATACCATGAATTCACCAAAGTAGGTGTTGACCTAGTATTGATTAAGAGTTTTCATCCCCAAAGTTGCTTTGATGTAGTTATTCATCCATCCAGAGAAGTGCATACACACAGCCCTTCAGCTGGTTAGTATCTCCTTCTCCATCTGGGAGTAAGCTCATGTATTAAGGAAGTCATATTTCAGTACTGAATTTCTATAAGGACATGAGAAAGTGTTTAGAAATTTTGACAGGAGGGTATCTTATATCATACTTTTCATGAACTCAACTGACATGTAAATTACAGCTTCACTTCCACTCCAAAGGAAATTGTGCTGTTGATTTTTTTTTCAAAAGGTTAAAATCCATTGACCTTGAGCAATTTTAACTTGCTTACTTTGGCACGCAAAGTGAGTTCTTTACCCCAATACCAGCATGGTCAACTGACATATAAAGCTATTAGTGGTTACTATTTGCCAGAGAATTGACCTTGAGCAATTTTAACTTGCTTACTTTGGCACGCAAAGTGAGTTCTTTACCCCAATACCACCATGGTCAACTGACATATAAAGCTATTAGTGGTTACTATTTGCCAGAGTATAAATATCATACTCCAAAATGTAAACCAAAAATTAGGATTATTGTGGAGATATGAGAGTATATATATCATCCAGCCCTTTTCTGGGGTCAAGTTTCAAACTTTGTAGCAAGCCCTAGAGCATGGTTTTTTTTACAGCTTGGGTACCTATCTGATAGAATAGAAGGATTATTTTTAATATTAGACATAAGATTAGATCAAACCTTCTAACAATATAAAACAGTCAAATTTGAATAAAACAATTTATTTTAATATTTCAACTATATTTTGGTTCAAGAGTTGATGTTTGAATAATATTTTCCTTAACATGTTGACATAATGGCTAGTACTGAGAATGTTATGTTTGGCAAGTGTCAAACACAATGTCAATAACATTCTAACAAGCAACACAGATCCATAAAACAGATAAGTGGTGAACTTTGCAACTATTTTTATGATGGAGATAGATCTTAACTCCTCTGTAAGATATTAAGATCAAGGTAAAGTGTAATTAAAACATGCTCAGAATTAGTCATTGGCTAACAATTAGGTTAAACAATTGTGAGATTGTGCTCAAGGTTTAAAAAAAAAGAAGTTAAAATGTTTAAAATGAGGGCTCTTTATGACTTTATTAAGAGAGTGGGATGAGTAGGGATATTTAGAGGAACTGCACTCGTATTAGATTTATGAAAGTGTTGGAAAACCACAGTGATAAATCACAGGTGAAAAACCACTACCACTGGTCATGATTCAATCCCTGACCTACCCACCGAAATGCCTTTAACCATGCAGTCACTGATGCGAATATTCCCATAATTTAAAGAAGTAAAGTTTACGTTCCAGTTGAATTGACATAAACACCAGAGGAAGGTTTCAAAACCGACCAGATGCATTCCGTTTGAGGTGTTTTTCGAACAAAAATTGTTGTTCCCTATCACAACCAAATTCAGATGCAGCTCCCCTTACTAAATATTACTCTAACTACCAGTGATGGTTGGTGATCTCAGGATCTGGGTAAGAAACTTTGGCAAAAAGGTTCAGGGTAAAATTGTTCCAAGATTTGTTTTAATTTTTTCAGCATTAACTTCTTAGTTTAAATAATTTCAGTAGTTTAGAACTGATATTTTTGTATATATATATTGAATATAATCTAAATTGTAAGATGAAATCAAATAAAAATCATGTCCAGGTGTTAAAGATCTCACTTTTAAAAGCAAAGTCTTGAATTATTTTTTTTATTTAAGGATTTTACTAATAGTTTGTTAACCACACAAATGTTGCAGATATATATTTATGTTTAGTTAAAATTAATATGGCTCAGAGAACAAAGGATTAAAACTAACACTTGAATTAAACGAATTATGACCATTAGAGCAATCCTGAGCATACAACTGACATAAAACTGACACTGTGCATGCCCCAACATTAACCAAGAGCACTCGATAGATCTTCTATTCTTTCATTGGCTCAAATATTCCACAACAAAGAGAAGCAGTTTAATATTTGATTATTTTGCCTGTAAAGACACAAATGCACCTTCCTCTCTTTTTCCTCGCTCTGTGCTCTCACATGATTTGTGTGCTTCAGAAGAAAGTGTTGGCTTGTACATTCTAGGGCCTAGGCTTACAAAGTACACACAGCATCATAGTTAGTTAAATGATAATTCAAATATCAAACAAAGCTGCTATAAAAAATTATATTTAAGTTTTCAATTTTAAAAATACTGGCGAGAATAAAAAAAACAATTTTGTTATGGTTGAAGTTAGGGGTATGTGAAGTCCACCTTTTTGTGTTTGAAGCGAAATCGAGTTGAATATGGGAAATATTCTCAAAGTCTAATCGAGGTTTGAATATTTTTCTATTTAATTTTGAGTAAAAATATTATGTTTACATCGAGTATATTTATCTAACATCAAACTATATATCACATTTATTTTTTGTTAACACCAACATCTGTAGCTTATTGCCAAAATATAAATGTTTTATTCACTTAAAGAAACACATATTTGCTTTTATTTAATTGGATTTACCCTGAATGGTATTTCACTAACCTTTCACACACAAGAAAGAATTAACAAAACACAAGAGTTAACAGACGTTCTAGAACATTATAGAAAAATACAAGTTTAAGTTAGTTCAGCGGGTACGTTTATAGGTTTGAGAAGTCCAGTTTTACGAAATTTTTGCTTTTCTGTTTTACAAATCAACAATGAAACTTTTGATTTTATAAATCCATTTAAATCTTGTCATGTGAATTACTAAAAAAAATATATGGTTTTAACTTTGAAAGTACATGCGCCTATAGCAAATCTTGAAAATAATATGAACTTGATGACAATAATTTCCCTCATAAATTAATTTTTGATGTAAAATGTATAAAATCACCAATTTTGTAGATTTTATTTAGAGTAGAGTATCTAAGATTTCATCTAAATTAACATCAATTTTAGTTTGAAAGCACTCACTATGTGTTTTTTTAAATAATTTAAGGGGTTTCATGCTCCTCGCACATGTGCTCAACTATCTCTCAAGTCTGCGGCTAGCCTACACATTAACAGGAATTAGAATTGAACATACTGATTGATGTAGTGAACAACTGAAATGGCTGCGTGTGTGAATTTTAAGATTAAAAAAAAAATTAATGCTAAGGAAACACTTTAAAAGTTTAACCAAACAATGTGAAAAAAAAAAATCATTACTTATTTTAATCTACACTTTCAAGGGGAATAAATTCATCTTCAATTGGTATCAACCAATGTTTGTGATCAAGGCAGTTAGAGGTTTAATGTTATATCCGTCTTGAAATTCAAAATGTTAAGGAAAATTTTGCCGGTTCCACCAAGAAAATAAAGAAAACTTGTTCTAAAATTCAAAAGAATAAAAATATATTTTATTTCTTGAGGTATTCTCAATTCACTTTTATTTTATGTAAAATATAAGTGTAATATAATCACTAGATTCAGAATATCAGATGAAGCTTCAAATAGCTGCCCAAGACAAACATGGGTTCGAATTGAATAAGAAATACACCAAGATTAGCTTCGGCTTCGAATTTTTCGAAGCTTTGCACACCCCTAGTTGAAGTAGAGAAGCAGTTCTTTCAATGGACCAACTGTATCTGTTAATTTGTAAATTACTCTTTATTTATTTGAAGTAGGCTTATTTAACATGCACTTTCTGAAACCAATGATTATATATGTACATGAGAATTTCTCTGAGCAGGTATTAAAGGACCTACCAATTTTGCTATAAAAAGTATTTTGACATACCTTCCAGGGTTCTTTTACAAGCCACAATCAACATGGGGCCGACAGCTTTACTTCCCCTTTGAAAAAAGATGTGCAATGGCTTTTTATTGCTCAAGAAAAATCCATATGCTCTGGCTGGGTTTGAGCCCAGGAACATCGAGTTCTCACGCAGCACTTGAGTTCAGGGCCATCGCGGCCAACAATTAGTAAAATAAACCAACTTAATTTAAATATAATCTTAAAATAAGATATGTAACTAGCCTAGCACTTTATTTAACTATAACTATACCGTGCTAACCGACCAATAGTTGCCTTCCTACCTCAGTGTTCCCCTTCCCTGCTAGAGCAATAATTTCCGTCAATTTGTGTAGAATCACTGTGAAAGGTCCTTGGTCCTCTAGGGAAACATTTAGGTCCAACTGAAATAAACAATAAGACAATCAAAACAAGACTCAAACCTATAATACCATACAAAAGATCAAGGTCCAACTGAAATAAACAATAAGACAATCAAAACAAGACTCAAACCTATAATACCATACAAAAGATCAAGGTCCAACTGAAATAAACAATAAGACAATCAAAACAAGACTCAAACCTATAATACCATACAAAAGATCAGTTACAGATGTTTAAAACAATTGCTGTAAAGGGTGAGTGAAAGACATGTCAGAGCAGGCAAGGTTGGACCATTATTGAATTTGGTACATGAAATACTTTTTTCCCTGAATAATGAAAAAGTATGTTGTATTTGAAATACACTTTTCAATTTAGTTAAAAGTTGACTAATTATATTTTGATTTATTGCAACACAGTGGTATTTTGGTAACAGTGTTGCTAGAGTTAGCAAATGACATCATTTCACACATTCCTAAGTTTGTGAGCTGCAAAAATATTTAACATAACTTGCACTTCTTTCCACACCACCTTAACTCCCATGATAATAACTGATATAGGTATTCACAAACATAGGAATGTGTGAAATGATATAAATTACTAATTGCGGCAACATTGTTACCAAATTACCACTGTGTTGCAATAGATGAAATGAGTTATGTTTTGTTTTGCTGTTGGTTGTACTGTTGTTTGGGTAAGACAATTTGTAATATAGCGACATTGAAACCAGCAGTTTTAATGAAGGGGTGGGTTTTAATGTCATCGTTGATAGTGACAAAGTAAAAGCTGCAAATGTTTTATTTATGAGCAGAGCACACATTATAATGGATTATTCATATCTTAGATAGAATTGAGAACCACGACAGCAAACACACTTACAGATATTAATGTTCACTGTCACCATAGGATTAGGAATGAAGATGTACTGCCAAGATTTGGGGTGCATGAGATAGTTGAGGTAGCAAGGATGAAATGCTATGGATATGAAATGAGAATGGAAGGGGAGAGGATTCCTATCAGATTAATGTATATGAAGTATGTAGGGAAGAGACCGCAAGGAATACCAAGGAAGAGATGGAAGGAACAGAAAGCAGCAAGTGTGCAAGTGAGAGGAGAGTGTAAGATAGTGTGGGAGGAAGAATGGTGGAAGGACAGAGGGAAATGAAAGTACTTTACTAAACAGAATTCGGCCAAAGGCTGGAAACATTCATGATGATGATGATTTACCTAGTTTGTAAAAATTGTAAAATAATTAAGATAAAGTAATAATTTTAAAAATTTCTTTTTCATTAATACTACAATAAATTAGAGAGTGGGCAGCTATGTTTCCACCTCCTCCATGCTGTGACCGTGCAGAACAACTAAACAGCCCATAGTTGTTATTGGATAAACTATAAAAAACATTCGCGCAGTCCTGACTGCTCAACTTAACTGTCAACTATTATTCAACTACAATTTGTATGCCCATGAGCATATGTTAAAGCAACAATGTGAAACTATTTAAGTTCTATGTCTAAGCTCCTTAGCAATAATCCATTTAATATAGACAAGGATCCTGATGTGATCACAAAAGTGTTAAAGCACTCTTTCCTCTACAAGGTTTTCCTGGATCTTTTTCCATCGCATCTTACTACCCTTTCAGACTATACACATTATGCCCAAACGTAAAGAGATAATAGAAAACTAATTAGGGAAAAAACTCTGTACACCCGACCAAGATTTGGAAACTTCCTGTCCCTAGCAAATCAAGATTATCAGCCACCTAGTATTCATGCCCACCAATGCAGCCAATTTCTATTGTTACTAATATTGAAATCTGTTTCAATGGCCGCATGGTATAAGGCATTATTCTCACAATAAACTAGAGAGACAATGATGGGGAGATCATGATTTGATCTTGATCAGGTGTACTGAGAGGGATTTTTCCTAAATAAAATTGTCCCCCACCCCCTCTCTCTCTGTGCAGTTACATGTCCTCTAAATTAAACTTTCTTCACCCCTAGCCCGTTAGCGTAATTAGTACATAAACACATAACATAATAGTAAGATGCTAAAATAAACTTGTATTGAAGATTTATTAGGAAAAAATAAAATATAAGTGGTTCATAGTAATGTATCAGTATATAGTAGAGGTGTACCGATTCAGTAAAACCGATTACCGATACCGACTGTTTAAAATAATTGTTCATGCTACAATTATTTATACCGGTTAATCCCAATTATTGATTATTTATTAATAACTATTGGGAAATATATTTAAGAGAATAATAGCAGTTAATGTTAACAATACAAAAAGATTTTATGCATAAAAAAAATTATTTTATGCCTATCCGGCGAGAGTTGGAACTAGATTGTTAGTTTTGTCATAGTTCTTTATCTGGTTATGTATTCTTTGCATAGCTGGCAACCCAGATGGTGTGTGTGTGTGTGTGTGTGTATAAGTTTTATGGGTGTTTTTTTTTTCTGCAATTTTTATCACTTAACTTCCACCCAGAAAATTTTGCTTTAAATCTCACTTAAAAGAATAAGATTACTCAACATAATAATTGTCAATTACAATTTATTGCTAATGCACTAATAATCAACCAATAACAATTAATCAGTATCCACATCGGTACACCCCTAGTATATGGCATATTGCTATTTAGTATATCAGCTCTCATTCTCTATAAAAATCAACACAAGGTTTAAAATCATTGTAGTTACAGGAATGTCCATATGGAGGAGACCACATTTCAATTAATTTAAATTAGTTGAAAAATTACACCTGAACATCAAGATCAAACTAGGGACCTTTGACTTGGAGTCACAATGCTCTACCACCGAGCTATTCTGGATTCGTCCCAACTCAGGGTCATTCTTTGTTCATAGTTTAAGGGTGATGCTGGGAGAGCATTGAAATATCAAGCCAAAGGTCCTAGGTTTGATTCCTATGTCTGGTTATCATTTTTCAACTAATTTAATAATCATATATTCAAGATGGTTATATCAGGTGGCTGAATAATAATTTTAAAACAACTCACCTTTACCAAATCAAAGCCATGTTTCCTGAAACAAAATTAAATTATTAAACTTATTGCAAGAATTGTGTCAGCAAATAATTTTGAAAATGTGACACTAAATGAGTGTTGTAAAATCATGATAATTGAAGACTTCATAAATATATACTTAAAAGAAAAATAAATTGATTTCTAATAAGAAAATTGAAAACTTTTTAAAGTTTACCTTTAAGTTTGTCTAATACAATGTGGTTGAATAAAATCTCTTTACAGTAACTTATCAAATTAATGACAATTTATAATTTAAAAAAAATAAGAAACTTAAAAGTCACTTTAGAAAATAATCAAGATCTCGTCAGTTTTCAATGCCTTTACAGTCAACATAGCAAATGACCATAATATTACCGCAAGTGTAATGTTTAAATTCAACAATAATATATTACAAACAGACCTATGTCATTAGTTGGATTTTATCATATTATTTATTATTGTTCAAACTGCCTACAAACTATTGGCAAGAGCCGCAGGTCAAAATGGTTAATATTTTAAAATTTATTTTTAATATTTTAATATTTGTAGGTTGTTTTAATAGGGGCAATAATAGTTTGCTTTTATGCAGAACTTTAAGCTTTATATTTGTAGATTTGTCAATTTATTGTTCCGATGATCAAAATTTTGTAATGAGTGATACAGTAGTAGATAAGCACCAAATATGTAATTTGAATTGAGTTTAAAATAAAATTATGAACTGTCTATTTTAATAAAATGAAGAGTTTGCATGTTTATTAAATTCAAATTTGAAACAACCAGAATATTATATTTGAGAAACTTTTATTTATTTGAGGTATTTAACATGCACTTTCTCAACCAACTGATTTTAACAGCACACAGAATGTCTATGAGCGAGAGGAAAAGGACCTACCAATTTTGCCGGGAAAGGTATTTTCACATACCTTCCAGGGTTCTTTTACACGCCACAATTGACATAAGACTGACAGCTTTACTTCCCCTCCAAAGCAGAAAGTAACAAATCAACCCTGCAGCTTGCTTGCCAGTAATTTGATGTATGGTCTCCCCTCTCTTTCCCCCTTTTCAAATTCCTTCTACACAAACAGTATTTTTTCAGCTTATACTGTATTGTTGTGAAGAATTAGATTGTTTTATTATTGTTTTCCTTTATTATGTCTCTTATTAATACTTTCCTAACTATATTAAAATTATAATATGTTTCTCTGGGTACTGAATAATTAATATATTTGACTTATTGGCTTAATCAGATAACATATATAATATATTTAATGAACTTACAACAAATCAATAAAACCCAATAAAATCCAACAGGTTTTTTTCAATCTTGATATAAGTCCCTGGGCATGGGTCAAGACTGGATTGATTAGTGGTAGAACATTGGTTCAATGGCCTAAGCCAAGGGCCTCAAGTTTAATCCTGTACCCAGATGTCATTTTTAAGAGATATTCAAATAGGCCCACTAATATTTAGATAAGAGGGGATGCAATTTATGGAACATTGAATAAATAAAGGATAAAACACTTTTAAGGCAAGTCGTGGAAATAAGTCACCTGCAGACGGCGCCAAATTCACACCAGTTCAATTTTTGGCTTTTCTTCTCTGACATCCAGTATCCAATTATTCGAGGTGAATGCCTATGTTTTCTCAGCTCACTCATTTTTGTAGGGAAATCACTTTATGCAATCAAGAGGCTTCACACCACTGAGTAGTTAAGATTTCCTTCAAGTCTGGCGATAAAGGTGGATCATGTCAATCTTATGTGAGTCAACAAGCCATAAAGATTGTTCCTGGAACTAAAAGCATTAGTAGGTACTGTACTAAGGTAGTGGAACACAAAAGGGCAATTAGTCACTAACACAAGTAAAAATTTAACACCAATAAGTGACAAGTGAGAAAAAGCACTATTTAAGTCATAAACAAATAAGAATGTTAAGCCAGTGAATAAAAAGAAAACAATTGAAAGTTTAATGGATCCTTTTCTTGTCCCACCTTTCTCAATGGAAAGATCATTTATTTAAGAGTTGACTTGGGGGTGGGGTAAAAGAAAAAATATTGAGAGATGCTTCCAATAACACACACACGTAGGGCCTAACTAAAATATATTAACACATTGTACGGTGGCCCAAATTCAAAAAACGAGGCCAAAATATATAGACCTTCAATTTAAATGAAAATTGGTATACTATGGTTTTCTATTTTGCTGCTTACGAATCAAAAGTCAAAATTAAAAAAATAAAATGGTTGATCCAATATGGTGGACATAGGCCCTATATATTAAAATGTATCAGATTTAAACAAAACTTGGAACTTGGGGGTTTTCGAGGTTGCTGGTTAGGAATCTAAAGTTAAAATTACAAAAATAATATGTTTAACATTTATTCTAAGGATTTAAATGTCTGAATTACAAATGAAAATTGTTAGTGATAAAGCTGCATTTATTGAATTAAAATAACCATACATAAACCGTCTACTGGTATCCTATATGATTTATTAACCACTATCTGAATCATCTGAATCCTTGTCAGATGTATTTTCTTTCTCATTTGCGTCACTTTTGAAACTTACTTTTGGCATTGTTTCTGTAGGAGAAACTAACAGATCCGTTGCAACTGGTGTCGAGCGTTTTAATTTTGTTTAGTGGTAATTTCTGTAAACTCAAAATATACAGATCAGATGTTACTAAAAGTCACAAGAATACATATTCCATGTTTTTGTCTTGAGAACTTTTCACAAAGTCTTCACAAAACCTTTTAATATTTACTTAATTGAAACTTCTTGAGTTTCTTCAGACATTTGCTCGATCGGTAATAACACAAAAGAAATAATTTTTGGCACATGAATTAAAATGTTATGCACTTAAGTAGGCATATTATACCATGGATACAGTTCATGAATTTTACTGTGGTTTCTAAGGCATATTCCTGAAATTTTTTGAGATTTATTTCATGGCCACTTGACATTGCCTGCAATATAACATGAAATTGTTTGATTAAATTTTCATAAACTCCTGTTACCAAAGCAGTTGTAGTCGAGTTTTTGAAACCCCCTCTTTTTATTTTTTATTTTTGCAGTTTTCTGTAATATTTTTTCCCCTTCAGAGCGCGCTTACCCCTTTTTAGGTCAAGTTTGTATAATAAATGCAAAAAAACATCCAAAAAAAGAATCCATGGAGAAATTGCAATCTTATTATCCTACAAAACTGAGGAGATGAAGGTCTTGGATTTTTTCACATAACAATTTCTGACTTTGTTTTTGGATTAACAGATATGAGCTGTAGAGGTACATGTGAAGTAAAAAAGATGTTTGAATCTGATTTTTATCATCATTATTAAATTTTTGTTTGTACACACTTTGTTCAGAGTTTCCAATTTGTTATTGTTATATTTGTTTTAGATGGATAACATTTATGCTTTGCTTTTAATACAGCCTTGTATGGTGAATATAACTTGCAATTATTTTCTTTGCTTACAGCTTACAGTCCTTGATACTGACTCTTTGATAATTTTTGTTCAATTAAAAATGAAAGAGCGGAATTGCTTGGAAGCTTTGTTTCTGAAGATTTTTTGTACTTCAGTATTAGGAAAATAAAGTGAAATATCAGCCATCATCATGTTAAAAAAATATGTTCTGTTCTGTTCTGTAAACTTGTTGCACTTTTTTCTAAATGAATAAACTAAGTTGCGACAGATTTGCTTCAAACAATCTGTTAGTTTATAAAAACAGTGGAACTTCTAGGACACCAAGTGAATTTAAATTGTTTTAAATGCTACATCTAGTGTACTATTTAAATGGTCTTTTAGTCTAATAGAAATTCCCTTCCTGGACAAATGCATTCCATCAGAGCCTTAGACAAAAATATACATATACTGTTAAATTATTTAACACGCATACCAATAATATTAAAATTATTTTTGGTTGTTTTAAAAACATCTTATGAGAACGAATTATAAAATGTTAATACAGTTAATTTTTCATGTAATACAATTATACTGGATCAATTAATTACTTTTTTAGATTACCTATAAATACACTAGGCCTTATAAACCTACCGGTAGCCTTGAGGGGCAAAGTAAAATTGTATGAACTGTACAATGGAACTACTTAAATTTTTTATTAAAAGTTTCTGTAATATGTTTACAAAATAAAGCTTAAACTCTATCAATGTTTGTAAATCATACATCTTTATTTCATTAAATTAAATCATGATCATTTATATAAATTAACTAACTGTGTTAAGGTGCACTTGCACATAACAGTTTAAAATTTTAATTACCTACAATTCTAGAGTGGCACCTAGGAGCAGCTAACTTTTATTGATTTTATTAAATTATAGTATTATCTAAATACCAGAATTTGTTCTTTTAGCATAAATCCATGTAAATCATAAATACATTCATAAATTTTCAAAAGTTACACGTGATATTTTACTTGTAATCATTAACAAAAAAAAATGTATATCAAATGTTGTAATTATGTTTTTAATGCATATAAAGATTCTAATTAATTTCAGAAGTATCCTCCCTTTTGCAAAATTAAAATTGATGCACTTTAAACAAAGTTAGGAATTTTTGAATCAAGCGTTCTTTTCTTAATACTCTTTCATGGCAGTTGTTGCTCGAGCGTATATCACATTTTCATTGAATTATAATACCAGTTAGAAACGGTTGACACCTTTCTCCTTTGGCATTCATTGCATAAACTATCTGTGTACCCAGTCCAAAGGTCCAAAACTCCAAACTTAAAAGTTCATTTTCAAGGTTTTGACCACTTTTTGGAATTTGGGACCACTGTGTATCTTGTATCTTATTTTCATTTTGAGGAAATCCTAAGGCTATCTAATTTTAAGGTATTGGTAAGGTAGTGGGCCTTGATTATTATAAATACAGTATTTACAAAATAGTCTTTCCTTACTTACTCAATGGCATTAGGAAATCAAAAGTTCATTGTCGCAGATACAAAAGTAGGCTGTAGTAGCTATCCCTATCCTAAGCTAGTTCTATCCAGTCCATCTCATTACACCCTGGGCAGTTCCACGAGTAACAGAATGACAATGTTTAATTCTTTTGTAGTATTTTAAAGAAAATTTGATAAAAAGAAAAAAATTCAAATGAATACAATTTCTATTTAACTCTTTACGAAACAACATAAACTTTATTTTAATAACCTTGAAATTTTTTTCACACTTTGATATTATTTACTAATTAATTATTAGTTGGTAAAAGAATGAAATAGTTCGGACACAGTTACCTGACCTATAATGAAAAAGTACAAACTCAGCCATATGTAGAAGCTACAAAATGTAAACCACTTAGACAAACTTATCAGCTATACAATGATATATTAGAAGTTACATTTAGTAAATATTTACTTATTTAAAAGATTAAATTAAAAATTAATAGAATAACCAGTTTGTGGTAACAGAATGACATTGTAGGCCTTCTCATTGTGCTTCATAAATAGATGTGTGTAAAAAGTACATATCCCTGTTATCAATATTAGGTTATGGTATTTCCTAATTACTTGGCTTGCTTCAATCCAATTAATAATTTAGCACTGCGTCTAACTACCCGTTCGAGTTATACGCTCTAAGTACTAATTACGCTAATGAATTAGGAATTGGGAAGGTTGAATTAGAGGAAGTGAACCCGCATTTGCGTGGAGGTAGAGTGGAAAACCATTAAGGAAAAACCACCCCAGTTCACCCGACCGAGATTCGAAACTCAATCTCCTCGTCCTCAGCAGTCGAGCTCAACACGACAAGCGCGTTAGCCAAATACGCCACCGAGGCGGTTTCAACTCAATTCTTGTCCCCCTTTGAAGGAAAGTAAAAGTTCACACACTCATCATTTTTTTTATCAAAAACGTCATTTCATAACATGTACTACATACATCAACTTGTATTACTTGCCCTACAAAGAATCATTGAGACTTTTTTCCAGCAAAAGAAACCAAAGCAAAGTCTCCTTGAAACAAAGTAGAATTATGATTTAGACATTTGTATTTCCGATGAGAGAAATTGCAACTCCATCTTGGAACTTGTGGACAGACTTTTTTGGGGACAAAGAATAATGTTGGTACTCAATAATAAAAGGAGCAACAAAAATTAGTGCATGAAGGTTCTTGGTCTCTGGAAATGAATATATTTAATCCCACTTTTGATCTAGGCTAATTAATTTCGATGAATCTCTATATCTTGGGCAGGAACAAGGATTAGCGTTATATTAAGACATTTGCAGTGTGCAATGTTTACAAACATATTAGCATTACACATAGTATATTTCCCAGCTTTACACATTGTCCAAACTGTATGTTTTAAGGTGTCGCCAATTTCATCAACAAAACCTTTACCATGGGACGTGGCAAAGAAATGCCATGAAACATGGAGATTATAGTTTTCCTTATAAAATGTTATGTTGTCAAACAAAAATCTTTGTTTAAATTGACTTGCTGCACCATCACTCATGAATGTGATAGTCTTTATTTTTGGATCAACTGAAATAACATGGGTCACAAGCTTATCTAGAAAGCTGGGAACCAAATATTTATTGTGTTTTAGCTTCTAACTAACTATCGCACATGGATAGCCTGTGATTTTCTCATTCTATATTTAAGCTGTGAAGATGGTAATTTGCGACTTGCTCCAATGTACACATTGAATTTCATTTTGTTGCTCTGCAGTTTATTTTTCTGAAAAGTCCACTTGACTAACCACGTGTTCTTTACTAGTTTGTCTTCCCCCCCCCCCTCAAAAAATTTAGACTGTTGGCGTTTAATAAAAGTGTGAGCTAGAAAATCAGGTTTTGCTTTTGAAGAGCCTCAAGGCTAAGTGCTCCACTCTACCTTCCATGTCTTGAAGAGTCCATGTCTTTGGTCCATTGTCTCCCACTGTTCCCATTTCACAATAGTTGTCATTAATATTTTACCCTCTAAGGATATTTCAGAACAGTATTGCACTGTGAAAACATACAACTTTCTTCTTATTAGTCACAAACCATGGATCTAATAAAGTCTCGACAATAATGTTTATTTCCAAAATATTTGTTTTTAAAGTAGACCTATATGTACATTTCATTAACATTGTTTTTAAAACCATAAAACATATCTTAAATGTATGTAAACTTCATTCATCACTTAGCCTAATAAAACATAAAACCAATATTATTTCATTTATAGTGACTGTGTCATTCAGTTAGTCTAATAAATTGCTGTATTTTAAAAAAAAGCATCAGTTAATTTTATGTGAGCAAATTTATTTTTGCATACAAATTTTGAACTTTCTGAAAAAATTATTTCTTCTCAGAGAAATATAATGAGCCTTTTAACAGTAGCGGAATAACATGTTGATGAGTATGGGGAAAACTGTTTAGGACACCCCAGATTTGATTTAGTTTTAGTAAATCACTTATCTAGTTAGTCTAAATGTAAGGTTTTATCACATTTTAAATGACATAACTCTTTTAAATACCATTTTTGACTACCATAAAAAGCAATGCTTTAATTCGAATAGGGTTTGCTATGTGACTAATGTTTGTGCCTTTGACAACTCATGTTTTTAATTGTTTCTCAACTATAAAACTAGAGTATTTTAGCTATCCAATGATATGGTTAACTTGATTGTATTTTGAACTTTTGAGTTTCATGTCTGCTTTCTCGTGG